>JAJJWW010002207.1:0-51311 GCA_023531295.1 Papaver armeniacum
CATCATTTAAAAACGTGATTAATGGCCCCTTCTGGACTAGTGCCAGCTCGATCCCTCTTACAAATCCGGGAAGTGATACCCATCCCAAGATCAAATCTTTGTGTGAAAGAGTGTGAGATGGTGTTGTAGGTGAAATGGGTTCCCCTGTCGATCCTTACTTGGTGCACAGGAACATCGGATCAGAGTTTGATGCGCTTATCTTGACGAAATGTCGCAAGTACCCATCTCGGATCAAGTGTTGAACAATATCTTTTGTTAGTTGAGTGCCCTCGATACTGGTGGTAATGACAAAACTCAGGATGGTTTCTTGTTTCGTCAAACTGTATGCCCCTAGTCTTCGGTTATCTGATGTCGTTTCTTTTTTCTACTTCCTTGAATATTTCCTCTAATGGTGCATTAAGGGGTGTGTACGTTCCCGGTTCGTGTCGTGTCTTTTTTCCCTTCTCGACCCATTCTTTCTTGCCCGAGACTTGTTGTGGGGCTCTGGCTTTTCTCGGGTCGCCTCGGATCTTGCATAGGACAAAGCTCACACAGTGCTTGTCTTCTTGGATTCCTCTATCCTGTGCTCCTTCTTGTATCTCCTCCAATGCTATGTAATGTTCCTGCATTTTCCTTATCCCTCTTAGCGTCTTTGGCTTTTCTGTGTACATTGCTACCCATATGGGATCTGACTTTCCCAATAAATTCTCAAATCTAAATATTTGCTGCTCGACTGGAACCTTCCCAATATCAGTACATAATTTTCTCCATCGGTTTGTCAAAGATCTCAGGGGTTCTCGAAACCGTCGGGCTAGTGTGAATAATATGTTTATCCTTGGGCTTTCAATGCTGTTATGCATGTAGGTCTCCAGAAATGTTTCCACTAGGGACCCGTAGTTGCCAATGGATTCATCGTGCAGGGTGTAGAACCAGTTTTTCGCCTCGCCTTCCAGACTTGTCGGAAAGAATTTTCACATGACTACGCCGTAGCTCTTCAATTGCATCAAAGACATGTTATACATATTGATGTGTTCTCCTGCGTCTCCTGTGTCGTAAAACCTTGATGGGAAAGTGGGAAGCGTACACTTGGGGGGGAACGACGTCTGTTCAAGTGCTTTGGTAAATGGAGTTTTTTACGCTTCGCTAATTACTTCCGCCAACTTGTCGTCTTCCTCATTGCCCGCCAACTTCTTGACCATCTGCTCCAATTGCTTAATATTAGCTTCGGTTGTCGTGTCGGGTCCCCTATTTTGTTTTTCTTCCTCGGCTGAGGAGTTCTCGGGTGGTCCGTACCCGCCCCTTGTTCGGTTAGCATCGGGTACACGTTCTCGACCAAGAGGCGGGGTCCGAGTATGTATCGATCGGGTACGGTTACTAGAGGCTCCTTGGCTCGAAGATCCACGCGACCCAGATCTCTGACTCTTGAGCCCGTAGTTCTCGTGCTCTAAAGCCAGATTTCTTCTCTGTAACTCCCTCATGAAATCTTCCTGCCTTTTCTGATTGGCCAATATCACAGTAATGTCGGTCGGTACTCGTGATCGGGAGTGACCATTCACATGGTTCCCTACTGTTAGTGGCGGCGCAGTTGGTGGAGCTACTGGAGGAGCAGTGGTTGGGGAGGCTGCAGCTGGTGGAATATCCCTGTTGGGGTTTCCCATCTCCAAGCGTACATGCCTAAGCCTCTCTCCTTCTTGTTCCAAGGCGAATCGATACTCTGCACGCTGCCTTGCTAGCCTCCGGTTCTCTCGTGTAATTTGTGCTTCCTCATAATCCTCAGTGTCCGATGCGGTCCTTCCATCTACCATATCTCCTGGCCTCAGCTGGCTAGGGTTGATCCATAATCCTCTCGGCGAGAGATCATTATCTCGGCCTAAGTCAACTTCCTCATCAACAGTTGTCATGCCACCACCTGGCGCCCTAGATTCTTCCTGCTAGTGTTGTCGGCTACTTTATTTTCGAGGATCTGTTACTCCCTCCTGCATGCTAGTGCCAGCTACTGTACGATTCCTCAGAGTTCTGCCAGTAACCGATGTGCTTGCCATCGGCTCGGGTTCGGCTGATATTATTCGGCTCGCCCATCCCTACCTACGTCAGCAAAATAGACATCACCTCACTGTGGATTATTTTCAAAAGGTTAAGAATGAAGTATAACAGATTTGAACTTCGAGAGGGAAGAAAAGTTCAGACAAGTACGATTCCCTTTTTACAAAGATATCTTTGAACTCAAAGAAATTAGGGGTTTTGACTAACAAGACGAATTTGTGAAAAGGGGTTATGTCACACGTCGCTTTCGGTACTTTCCTACGCATTAATCATTATTTGTAATACATTCCAAGTGCCAGAAATCATTAATCTTCCATACAACTTACGGAAAATTTCTTTTCGACCTTTCTTTTTACCGATTACTTCGTCAATTGTTTTCTTAGTTGTATCAACTACACAGCTTCCAAAAGTAAAGTTTCTCGACTTTGTTGGACTTCCGATGGTGCTGTAAGACTCTTGTTCTAGGATTAGGATGGTACTACTATCTAAGTACTCATCCCGCCCTTTTGATCTTTGCTTTGGAAAAAACCTAACTCTATGGTTTTGAGTTGGTTTTGCCTTTTGTCTTTGTTGAGTATAGTTATCCCGACAAGGTGTTATCCATGAGATAAAGTTTCACTCTAGCTTCTATTAAGCATCAAGAATGATTTTTTGGGAGCTTCAAAACTTTCTAACAACTCATCTTAACAACTCATCGAGAAAACCCTACAAACCGTAGCTAAAATTTGAAATTTGTAACCAAAAATTATCGTTAAGAAAGTGTTTTCGAAAAGAAATCGTGTAGTTGAAACTTAAATGATGGGGTAATCGAAAAGAAAGTGTTTTTAATAACTTCGTTCAATCGGATGGTAAAGGTCTTTCTTTTAACAATAGCAAACTATCTAGACTTCAACACGAAACGAGAGATATAAATATTTTCATAGAGAAAATCTAAGAAAGTAAAAAATTCATAAAAGATTTAAAACTAGATTTTGAAACAAAATTTTCAGCTGAGAACCATAAGAGTCTTTCACTTAGCATCAAATAATCATCAAAAGATGTCATAGGAGCTTTGGAATCTCTCTTAAATGGTTAGATTGCAAGGTATCAAATGATGTTACACGTTCCCCTTAGTCGGCGCCAAAATGTAGATGTGGAAAATCCTACTTCTACATCCAAGAAACATAAATGCACATACAACAAGCAAGAGATGTACAAGAACACAAGATATACGTGGTTCGGTATGATTACCTACGTCCACGGGGTGAAGGGTTGACGATCTTATTACTCGAATTGGAGTTACAAGGGTGTTTCTAGCTCACAAGTTCTCTCTTCCTCACTTACAAGTTCTTAGTATTCTCTCTCTCTTACTCAATATCCTCCATAACTCTCTACAAAGGTCTCTATTTATAGCCGCAAGTGCTAATACATCCGAGTTACAGTGTAGTCATTGTGTATCTTCTTTGATGTTCTATTCGGCTCTGGTTGATGCCCTTCCCGATGTACTAGGCCGAGCTTGATGATGTTTCTTCATGTCGCCTCTTCACCCGATGTTAGTGTCTTTGGAGAATGCTGCCGATGTCGCCCTTCATACCCTTAACCGAGCCTTACTTTGACCGAGTCGTCCTTACCTTCTCAACCACTTAGTCAGTGTATTTATTGCTGATGTACATGATGGCCGTCACGTCCCTACCTTTTACGTACTGTCTTCACGGGTTCATTTCACCTCTCTTTTCTCGCGCCAATGCTGAGTGGTAGGACTCAGTGTTTCACGCTTCTTCGTATTTAATGTCTCGCCTCCTAGGGTTGCTCCACCTGTATCTGTGGATTATTTACACCTATAGACGAAAACTACTTGTTATTTTTACATTTTGTAAAAACCTATGGGGGGCAGTGGCCCAGTGTAGATTCGTGCCAGAGAAGACCCAAAAAATTCCCGCCAAAACTGATTTTTTGAATGAAGATGATGGTGTCCCCTTATCTCGTTCAGGGTGCGAATAGCGAGGGTGCCCAACCGAGGTGCCCCTTAGTAATTGGGTTACCCTTATCCAAAGTGGGAGTCCGAATATCAAATGTCCTCGGGGTGTTCCGAGCAACTTTTCGAGCCGAATTTTCCAACAATATTTATTTTCCAAAAATACCTACAAACACAAAAGACCATAATAAGGACGAAAACGAGTACTAACAATACGAAACATTGAGGACAAATTAGACACATAAATGCGTCTATCAAATACCCCCAAACTTATTATTTGCTAGTCATCGAGCAAATTTATTCTAGAAAATAAAAATAAATTGAACCCCTAGAGTGGCCCTAGTGGTATGGAGTGTTGTCTCCTGAGGGTTTACCAGTGTACCCACAAAACCTTTACTCAGCACCCTAGCTATCTACACGTAACCTTGGAAGGCACTAAAGAATCTCCTTGGTTGGCATACTTATTGACTACGTGAGGGAGTACCGATGAGAAATTCCAATTCCGTACACGAGTTTGCACTCAAGCATACTAAAATTCATATAAAATGACAGAGCTCTACTCAGATAGTCGCACTATGGACATCAATACCCTGACTCAAAACTAATCACATGGATAGATCAAGAAGATGGATATATAGAAAAACATAGATGGTTTTGATGTTTACTAAGTGAATGGTGTTTCCCATATCTCGTCGAAGGCCTCCGGCAAAATGAACCTATCCTAATGGACCGAGATACTAGTTCGACTAATATCAACACACCGGCATATACAAGGGGAACCAAAGTGGTCGATAATCCTAACTCTAGAGTCAACACAACTCGGCATATACAAGGGTTCCAAGTGGTCGACTTTATTGAATTTATTAAGGTTGGTCAGATGGTCTGGTCTCAATTTTTTTTTTTTTTTTTTTTTTGGTATCTCAATCACTCTAATTCATCCTAGCATTGGTAACAACTTGATTCGTGGGCCCCACCTAAATCACTTAGAGAAACATAGTTTAAAAAGAACAAAATAAAAATGTATGAAAAGGACTCAACGAGATATGGTGAAACTATCATGTTATTTCTAACACCCGAGCTCTCGTGCTTTTATGGATAGACTCTTTAGATGTTGCCATCTAATCGATTGGTTCCTCAACTCCTACAACCAAAATGCTTCCATCCACTTAGATTGGTTAGTGCCATCCTTAATAAACATAAATTTCTAGGCTCTGGAGTTTATTTATTGCAACTAAAAATTAACAAGAAGTTTCTTCCCCACCCCCAAACTTAAATCTAACATTGTCCTCAATGTTTCTAATGAAAGAGCAACACCAAAAAGTAAAGTAACATGAGGAATCAAAGAGAGAAGTCGAAAGATAGTACCACTGGGTGAAGAGAGAAATCAAAACTAATATACAAACATATAATCGCCTCGATGGTCAATCAAGGGTAAACAGGGGTCCTCCAGAGGGACCTCCTCAACATCACCCGTAGGAAAGGGTTCTAAAAAGGGTTTAAATCTCCGGGCCGTTAACCAAGAAGAACTACTACCATCCGGTGTCTCGATCTCAGCTTGACTCCATGAGGAAATACAGTGCGAACAATAAAAGGACCCGTCCACCGAGAACGTAACTTCCTGGGAAAAGATGCAAGCGGGTATCATCGTAAGAACTTTTTGACCACGGGAGAAAATGACTTAAGTAAAATATTTCTATCATGCACAAGTTTCATTTTTGTTCTTATACTCCTTCGCACTATCGTAAGCATCTATACGAATCTCGTCCAACTCATTGAGCCGGAGTTTCCTATGGGCTCTCGCCTTGTCAAGTGAAAAATTTACCGCTTAACAGCCCAATAAGCTCTATGTTCTAACTCAACAGTAAATGACATGCCTTGCCATAAACAAGTCGATAAGGCGACATTCCAATAGGGGTTTTAAATGCAGTACGAGTAAGCCCATAAGGCATCGTAAGCCTAGACGACCAGTCTTTCCGATTAGGATTAACTGTTTTCTCTAATATACGTTTTATCTCCCTATTAGAAACTCTACCACCGACCACTAGTCTCGTGGATGATACGGGGTGGCTACCTTATGTGTAATACCATATTTCTTCATCAAAAGCTTAAAAGGTCCATTACAAAAGTGCGACCCTCCATCACTAATTATAGCTCGCAGTGTACCAAAACGTGTAAGTATATTATTTTTCAAGAACTCAATCACAACCCTATGGTCATTGGTTTTACACGCAACCGCCTCAATCCACTTAGAGACATAGTCTACGGCGACAGGGATGTATAGGTTACCAAAAGAATTGGGAAACAGACCCATAAAGTCAACGCCCCACACATCAAAGACATCAACGATTAAAATAGGGTTCAAGGGCATCATGTTCCTACGGGAAATGGTTCCTAATTTATGGCAACGTTCACAAGTAACACAAGAATCGTGGGAGTCTTTAAACAACGACGGCCAATTAGAATCCACACCGCAATATCTTAGAAGCAGTCTTCTTAGCACTAAAGTGACCCCATAAGCATGATCATGACAAAAGGAAATAATCTTGGACTGGTCACTCTTAGGTATACATCTCCTAATAATCTGTCTGGACAATACTTAAATAAATAAGGATCATCCCAAAAGAAGTGCTTAACCTCGGCTAAAAACCTAGAACGATCTTGTTTACCCCAATGTTGGGGCATTCGACCAAGAATAAGATAATTCACTATATTTGCATACCAAGGTGATTGGGAAACAGAGAACAATTGTTCATCAAGAAAGCTATCCCTTATATGAAGGGAATCATTAGGAGAACTAACAACTGACCTAGACAAGTGTCTCGCTACTACATTTTCTCGCACCCTTTTTGTCTCTAATGTCCGGACAAAATTCTTGTAATAAAAGGATCCATCTAATCAATCTAGGTTTGGTATCCTTCTTAGACAAAAGGTATTTCAAAGCAGCATGATCAAGTATAGATTACGATCTTAGATCCTAAGAGATATGGGTCTAAAATTGTCTAAGGCAAACACAATGGCCAACAGTTCCTTCTCTGTAGTAGTATAGTTCAACTGGGCATCATTTAGAGTTTTGCTAGCATAGTAAATCACATGAAGTAATTTGTTTTCTCGCTGACCTAGCACAACACCAATAGCATAATCTGAAGCATCGCACATGATTTCAAAGGGTAGGTTCCAGTTAGGTGCCTGGACTCGGGGCTTTAGTGAGTAAAGTCTTAAGCTTCTCAAAAGCCTCTAAACAAGCATCATCAAAGACAAACTTAACATCTTTTTGCAAGCAAATTGCAAAGAGGTCTAGAAATCAAGCTAAAATCCTTAATGAATCGACTTGATAAAAACTGCATTCCCTAAGAATGACCTAATATCTTTACGGTTTTTGGGACCTGTAAAGTCTTAATAAGGTCAACTTTGGCTTTATCTACCTCTATACCCTTAGAAGATACGATATGCCCTAAAACAATTCGATTGAACCATGAAATGACATTTCTCCCAATTAAGCACTAGATTCTTTTCCTTACATCTAGTCAACACTAATGACAAATGATGCAAGCACTCATCGAAAGATGAACCAAACACTCGAAAAATCATCCATAAAGACCTCCAAGAACCGTTCTACCATATCTCAAAAATATGCTCATCATGCAACGCTGAAAAGTTTTCGGGGCGTTACATAGCCCGAAAGGCATGCGTCTATACGCAAAGGTGCCAAAGGGACAGGTAAAAGTGGTTTTCTCCGGTGTTCGGGGCAATAACGATCCGATTATAGCCAGAGTAGCCATCTAAAAGCGTAATGACTATGTACAACTAATCTCTCTAGCATCTGGTCGATGAAGGGAAGGGGAAAGTGGTCCTTCCTAGTGACCTTGTTCAATTTCCTATAGTCAATACAAACACGCCAACCCGTGGTCACTCGGGTAGGGATTAACTCATTGTCATCATTCTGAACTACAGTAATACCGGATTTCTTGAGAACAACCCGAACGGGGTGACCCACTTACTTCATCCGAAATAGGGTAGATAATGCCCAGCATCTAACGACTTAAGAACCTCGGTTTGAACTACTTCTTTCATATTGGGGTTTAGTCGACGTTGCATATCCCTAGAAGGTTTGGTATCTTCCTCTAAATAAATCTGATGCATACAAACAGTAGGACTTATACCCTTAATGTCTGCTATGGTCCACCCTAAAGCTTATAGAAACATAGTTTAAAAAGAACAAAATAAAAACAGAAGTGAAAAGGACTCAACGAGATATGGTGAAACTATCATGTTATTTCTAACACCTGAGCTCTGTGCTTTTATGAATAGACTCTTTAGATGTTGCCATCTAATCAAATTGGTTCCTCAACTCCTACAACCAAAATGCTTCCATCCACTTAGATTGGTTAGTGTCATCCTTAATAAACATAAATTTCTAGGCTCTGGAGTTTATTTATTGCAACTAAAAACTAACAAGAAGTTTCTTCCCCATGGCGCCTCTGCCGAGGACTTGTGTATAGATTTGTTTTTTAGGTTTTGTTATTAATTTTT
The DNA here is from genome assembly GCA_023531295.1 of Papaver armeniacum. Classification (NCBI taxonomy): domain Eukaryota; kingdom Viridiplantae; phylum Streptophyta; class Magnoliopsida; order Ranunculales; family Papaveraceae; genus Papaver; species Papaver armeniacum. The sequence goes on from JAJJWW010002207.1 coordinate 8,507, forward strand.
TATTATTATTTTTGTTGTTTTACGCGTTTTGGTATTTCGTTTTCGGGATATGGAGTGAATCGAAAGAAAAAGAGAAAGTGTGAAAAGAAAAGCAAAGCCAAAATAGGAAAGAAAAGAGAGATCCGAACCGAGTGAAGAAGAAAATTTTGTATATAGTGTAATTAATTTTTTTATTTATTTTTAGAAACTGTAATTAGTAATTATTTTTGTAATTTTTATTTTTATTTTTTGGACTTCTTAATTTTGGACTTTATTTTTGACTTTCGGACATTATTAATTTTAAACCCTAAGGAAGGGTATTTAAATATAAACTTCACAGGGAAGGACGGTGATTACGATATCACCTCGACCCCTCGGGTTCGTACATGACATAGAGTCGTGGCCCGAGTCGACTTCAACGGTTCATCCCCGTCCTGAACGGGAGGTAAGAATTCTAAACACTCGCAACCCCCGTTAGCGGGTTTCTTGGATGATTTCGTGTGAATATATGTCGAGGAACCGAATCCCACTTTTAATTTCCTAGTAAAGGTCAAGGACTGGCCATACAAGATAAGAGTTCGGATTTCATTACCGTTCTCTTCTTGCCCGCCTTAGGAAAATGAAACCAAACATGAACCTAAGCCTAAAATGTTTGAATAGAACGAGACTGATAGGGTAACGAGCTTAATAGGAAAGTCATTCGAAAATATTGGTTACTCTTAAGCATACTTAAGTTCATGATGGTTTCGTAAGTTGAATGCGTGACTGCGCCGCCTTGTAATGCGGTGAGGCCTTGGGTATCAAAGCTCCACGCAGCTTCCTCGCCTCTATTCAACTTACTTAAACTCGGATTGATTCAGGAGGGGTTTGCTCAGCATTGAACGAATTCCCTTTCAAGGATTAGAAGCCTGGTCTATAAAACAATCTAAGTGGAGCCATCATGCTTTTTGTTTGCTAGAAATCGCAGGTTTCTTTGTGGTCGAGTCAGCCTTGTTTGTGTTAGTGTAGAATTCCCTTGCAGTTAGGATATCAAACTGGTATTATAATAGCCATCGCAATGAATATGAATAGGGAAAAATATGGTTTGGTCCTTTTCAAGGTGGTCCCATGTCTATTTGGTCCTTTCACAAATCACTTTTTCCATTTGGTCCATAATTATTAAAATATCTAAAGTACCACTTCTCTCTCATTTTTTCCCTCTCACGTGAATGGTTTATCTCTTGTTTATTTTCTCTACTAATTTCTCTTTCATTCTTACCTTAATATTTAAAAGTTTAAAAATTAAATATCTCTCAAAATATATGTCAAAAATTAATAAATTTTATATATTAGGAAAGCCCTCGATAGCTTTCCAACCAGTACCATTGTATTATGTTTGAGCTTTTAATTTTTTTCAATATAATAGTAGTTCATTCCGAGAATGAAAAAAAAAGACTTCATTTGAAGATGAAGATATTGATGTTTTTATATGGACTTCATTCGAGTAAATGAAGTCTGTTTTTTAGGCTTTTTATATGGACTTCATTTCGGAATGAAGTCTGTTTTTTTCATGTTTTATATGGACTTCATTCCAAATGAAGTGTTTGTATATATGTTTTATATGGACTTCATTTTAAATGAAGTCTGTTTTTTATGCATTTTTTATATGGACTTCATTTACGGAATGAAGTTGTTTTCATGTTTTTATATGGACTTCATTCCGAAATGAAGTCTGTTTGTATGTGTTTTATATGGATTTCATTTCGAATGAAGTCTCGTTTTTTTCATGTTTTTATATGGACTTCATTCCAGAATATAATAGTTCATCAATGTAGTTCATTTTGTAGAATGAACTCGTTTAATAGTTCATTTTATAGCTAAAAAATAAGGCAAAAAAATAAAAGCTCCGAAACATAGCGACAATGGTACTCGTTGGAAAGCTATCGTCGAGGGCTTTCCGAATATATAAAATTTATCATTTTTAGACATATGGTTCAAAAGATATTTAAGTTTTAAGTTTTATTTATTTATTTTTATTAAGTGAGAGAAAAAAACAAAGGAATGTGACATCACCTTAGGACTAAACAATTATTTTCTAGGACCAAACAATAATATAAGGGTGTTTTTGCCACTACAAGATGACATTTACATCATCCATGACATCACCCTAGGACCAAACTATAATTTTTAGACCAAATGATAATTTATATTACCAAATAGACCAAACAGACAATTGACTAGGTCAATTGGACTAGAATCTCTCTAATATATTATTTCTAGGACCATATGATATTTCCTACATATGAATATCCAACTGAACAATATGGACATCACTCTTTTTACGACCAGAGTGTGAATAGTGGTTGGGAACGCCAACCTTTTGAAGATTATGGCTCATACCATGGTGAGCCTAATTACTATTCACATGAATACTGGTCATACGAGCAAAATTCCTATAATTTCTCTTCTCTAGATGAAGCACGTAGGATACTTGAGTCAACGTGTAACTTAACTGAGTCAACACGTGAGTTTGCTGAGACAACACGTAGGTTAGAGTTAGAGACGGAAGAAAGAATTGCTCGAATTACTCTTGATTGCCAATACATTCTTTCCAATATCACCCGTGAAAATGAGGACAATTTTTATAATCAAGATGACGAGGTTAGAATTGGCGACACTAATTTAGATGAGGTTCAACCATTTTCATGTTATTATAATGATTATGATGAGGATAGTGTTGATGAAGAATTTGAAATAAATAGGCATAGTGATCAGGAAATTGTTACCCCAATTGAGCTTTATAACGATAATATTATTTCTAGTTCAAATCCAAATAATTTTAATAATTATTCACCTATTCAAAAGGATGAGGATTTGACTAGAGATACCCCGTTTTTTAGACGATGTAGTATTTCCTTTTGATTACGAAGCCAATGATGGTTTAGAAGAACAGTATATTTTGAGTCTAGCGATTTAGAAACAATAGACTTAGAAAAAGAAAATGAACTCGTAGAGATGAGTGAGGATGTACCTGACTTAGAAGAATCAATTGACCATTTTTCAGAATCGGATGACCTTGAAATTAGGGAAGTTGTGACTAGTCTTTCTAGAGACACCAAACTCTAAGTTGGGGGTGATTATCATTCTCCATGTGCTGTAACTCTTAGAAAAGTCCCTAACTTGGGACTTGACATATGTACCTCAACCATTTTAAAAGATTATCTTCATACACTTTTTCCTGAACCTAGTTGTGTCCATAAAGAAGTTCAGTTGTTCGAAACCCATCCTCTGGTTGATGTGGTTAACCCAGGCTATGATACCACGATTGACTTTGTTTTCCCACCAAAAACCTTCCTTCCAATTGTGGGAACGTGTAAGTTTCAGATGTGTCAATTATTAAGTTTTGAGACTAAACCTAATTACTTTAGGATATTAGGGTCGACACATTTGCTTAAGGAAGACCACCAATCTTATTGTGGTCAGCTGTGTAAGTCAAAACTGATTGACTTAGAAGATCCTCAATTATTAAGGTTATTATTATGTGCTTCTAAGTTTTTATTTGAGTTTTTCCATACTCTAGAACCGAACATTCGGTTCTAACTCCGCATATTGGAAACACACTTGATGTAGATTTTATATGACCAAATTAACGATTAAATAAAACCTAGTTATATCCGCAAGCGCACGGGTCAATTGTAGTATCGATAGCAAATGCGGGTCGTTCCCACGAGAAGTGTGAAATACTCTACCAACTAATATCAAAAATTAAGTAACCAACGAGATGATGTTTGAACGATTTTCAGAAATTTAAAACTAAACGAGATAAAAATAATTCTAACAATAAACAAAATGAGAATGGGTTGCTAGGGTCTTCGGTTTCCACCAATTAACTATGCAAACTCTACTAATCTTAAAAAATATATTCCTTGCATTATCAAATATTGTTTCTCCGCTATAGTTTCCTTCGCTTCATGGGTAGTGATTCTAAAGCATTGCCTATCAATCCTTGCATACCACGTCTAGGGATTTAACCGAAGCACGAAATATCAATTTAAAAGCATAAATAATCAAGAAAATCACATAAACGATTAAATACCAAGCTATATGAAGAAGAAATATTAATCAATCAAATCATTATTAAGCATATCAATGTAGAGTTTACACAATAAAATTGGTTTCTACCTAAACCCTAACATGGCTCTAGCTAGACATGGCTTTCTCAAAAGCCATAAACATATTAAAATTAAACTCTAGCTAATGAAAAATGAAGAATCAAAAACAAAACTTCAACACCCTTCTCTCCTTGCGGCACTATGGCCGGGCTCTTGCAAAACCCTTGCGAGTGCATATTTTCTGTTCGGAATACGCTCATTTTTGGTAGGTATGTAGAACTTGGTAAGAGGAACATATGCCCAAAATATTAATTTCAAATCCGTTACGATTTGGTTTTTGTTCATAAAAATAACGCCCAATGTGTGAGATATTGTGAAAATAAAAGTGTGAGGGATCCCTCCTCTTTAACTACTCCATGGCAAGACTTAGCTAGATTTGGCCTACCCATGATCCTAGCTCCACCCGGGACGGTAACTTTATGGGAAGTCACTAAAGATCATAAATGCAAGAATACCTACGCCCACTTTACACTGTCAGGTTGCTTCCACGTAAGTCCCAAAAGCACTTTCCGGACGTAAAATGAAATCCAAACTGAAACCTAAAAAACAATTTGGAATCCGTTTCTTTCTCTCTCTTTCCCAAAAATGTAGAGCACCAACTCTCCACTATCTATAAAACCACTTTTCTGCCTCTCTCTAGATCCGAAATTAGATAGGGTTTACAAATTCCATTAAGATTTCAAGCTCAATTCTGGTCTCTTCTCTGGTTTCATAGTTGAGATTTCATCTGTTTTAGAAATGGTTGCAGTAGAACCAGCAATTGGTATCGATTTGGGAACAACATATTCATGTGTAGCAGTATGGCAGAATGGCGGTGTTGAAATCATCCCTAATGATCAAGGAAATCGTACTACTCCTTCCTGTGTTGCTTTTACTGATACGCACCGTTTGATCGGAGATGGTGCTCTGAATCAAGTTGCTATGAACCCTATCAACACTGTTTTCGGTGAGACTCACTACTTTCCAGAATTCCAATTTTTGATTGATTATCTGAAATTTCATCATCACGTTTGTTATTTTGCACTGCGAATTTTACATTTTAAAGTTCTTCAGAATTTGTATCTAGATTTTCATGATTTTGTTTGTTTTGCATGATAAGTATATAGAGTTTAGTACAAATTCAATCAAATTGAGTTCTGACCTTGAGGCTTGTGTTAATCCGGCCACCATGCACGGTGGTTGTGTATTCGGCCAATGTTAGTTGTGAAAGACCTGATCAGGAGAGGTATACCTGGCTGCTAATTTAGAGATCCTTGTGGACTAGGCTTGAAATTTCACATCAAGGCTGATCCTGACTAATTCTTATGCAATTCGATCTTCGTTTTGCCGTCTATTAGTATTTAAGAGATGTTGACTAATCCTTGTGAACAATTCCTTTATGGATCTGCAGCAACCATGTATACCTCTATCATTTTCATCTATTAGCATTGTCTGTGTTGTCTTATTTGCTAGATAATATTAAGAGATGAGCTTGTCGATTTTGTTAAAACAATTATGAAAATTTGGAAACATTCGATGATACTCTTTTGGAGATCATATAGAGATCCTAGAACTCTAGTAGTAGTGAAGTTGAAGCAAGAGTTGATTCTTAAAACTCGCTTTGTATTGATGTTTCTTGCTTGCTTGCCAATGAACTGGACTTGCCTATTTGTAGGCTTACATAACCAACACTTTTATACTCCACATTTCTCTAGCTAGAATGTTCACCAGTAACTCACATTTTACAACCGACCAGGAAACTACCTAGAAATTTCTTGATAATTTCTAATCCGAGGAGCGGAACTTAGTTCACAGTATAGACTTTACTGTATTAGCCTAGACAATTCCAGGTTACTTTGTTCTCTAGATTTTTCTAGAGATTTCTTTTCTTGATTTACACTTCGACAAATTACATGTTCCAACAGTTTTTGAGTTAGCATCTCAATACCATTTTCTGAGTTTTTATTCTGTTTTGTAGATGCGAAACGTTTAATTGGTAGGAAATTCGACGACACCTCTGTTCAGAGTGACATCAAGCTATGGCCTTTCACAGTCGTTGCTGGAGAAGACAAGAGACCAATGATTCAAGTCAATTACATGGGGCAGGTTAAAATGTTATCTGCTGAGGAAATCTCATCCATGGTTCTCACTAAGATGCGAGAAACAGCCGAAGCTTATCTCGGTACAACTGTTACGGATGCTGTTATCACAGTCCCTGCTTACTTCAATGATTCACAACGCCAAGCTACTAAAGATGCTGGTATAGTTTCTGGCCTTAATGTACTACGAATCATCAATGAACCAACGGCGGCAGGAATTGCTTATGGTCTTGATAAGAAGGCAACCAATGTAGCCACTGTAAAGGAGAAGGCGAGCAATGCTGTTGCAGAGAATGTTCTCATCTTTGATCTTGGTGGTGGTACTTTGGATGTTTCAATACTAAGCATTAAAGAAGGAATCTATGAAGTCAAGGCTACAACTGGAGATACCCATCTTGGAGGAGAGGATTTCGATAATAGAGTGGTTAATCACCTGGTTCAAGAATTCAAGAAGAAGCACAAGAAGGACATTAGTGGAAATCCAAAGGCACTTAGGAGGCTGAGAACATCTTGTGAGAGGGCAAAGAGAACTCTCTCATCTACTACTCGGACAAAAGTTGAGATTGATGGTCTATATGCAGGAGTTGATTTTCATGCATCTGTCACTGTGCTAAATTCAAGAGTTGAACCTGGATTTGTTCAAGAAATGTATGGAACCTGTTGAGCTGTGTTTGACTGATGCTAAGATGGACAAGAGTAGCATTCAAGAAATTGTTCTCGTAGGTGGGTCCACTCAATTCCAAAGATTCAGTCTCTATTGCAAGATTTCTTCAATGGAAAGAAACTCTGCAAGAGCATCAACCCTGATGAAGCTGTGGCTTATGGTGCTGCTGTGCAAGCTGCTATTTTGAGTGGTGAGGCTAATGAGAAGGTGCAGAACCTGGTGTTAGTGGATGTCACCCCTCTTTCTCTTGCGTTCAGATAAAAGGAGGTGTTATGAATGTGGTGATCCCAAAGAACACAAGCATTCCCACCAAGAACCAAAAGGTTTTACTGTTTTGGACAATCAAATTACTGCGCAGTTTTCGATATTCGAAGGTGAGAGAATCAACACCAGTGACAATAACTTGCTGGGTACCTTTTTGTTGCAAGGAATTCCACCAGAGCCTCGTCATGCTGCTAAGCTCACAGCATACTTTGATATTGATGCAGACGGTATATTGACGGTGGTTGCCGAGGACATGAAATCAGGTAGCAAAAATATGATTACGATTCAAAATAATAAGGGAACGTTGTCTACTGATGAGATTAAGAGGATCGTTCAGGAGGCTGAGAAATACAAGTTAGATGATGAAAAACACAGGAAGAAGGTAGACTTAAGGAACTCCTTTGAGACGTATGCTATCAAGATGAGGAGCATGATCAATAACAGCGGAGGGATGCTATCATCCGAGGATAAAAAGAAGATCAAGAATGCAGTCAAGAACGCCACGTTCAGTGGTTGGATAGCAGTGAACTTGGTGAGACAGACGATATCATTGACAAGATGAAGGTATTGCAGAATGTATGCAACCCTATCGTTGATAAGCTGTACCAGGAGGGTGATACTGATAGCAGTCCTTCAACAAGATCAGGCAGTGTTGCATCAAAAATTTGAAAATCTTGAGATCAGTTGGTTTCTTCTGATCAGGTTTTATGCCTTGACATGGTTAGTAGTATGTTTGGCCATAGTACTTAATAGTCTTTAATTAGGTTTTCTACTTTCATGGTTGTGTTTGTCAGTGATTTAACTTAGGCAAAGGATATACATATCTTGCATTGTTTGCTCTCAACCTTTGACATAGACCAGTGTTTTAGAGCACAATGACGTTTCCTGGCGTAAGTAAGTGAAGTTTTTCTGACTTGTTTAGCTGCTAATTTATGTGCATTTACTCTTGCATTATCTTCAGCACTGTCAAGTTTAATGTAAACACTACTTATTTCGGAACCTACGGACCAATTTAAGTTTATATTTATCAGATGGTTGTTGTTTTTATGAAAATGATGCTGAAAACCTAAGACTATAGATATTAACAGGTGCCCCTTTACCGATTACTTAGAACTCAAGACCTCTGGTTTCTTCTAATTAATTTTTTTTTTTTTTTTTTTTTTTTTTTGTTGAGTTTGTGGTTTGATAGAACAATTAGGATGGCAGCATACACAATCTGTTTCGATTGTAATGCTACATTGTTTTAGCAATGGGTCTGCAAGGTGCTTTTGTGGATTATGCAATTAAGTAGGTTTTCATTTTCATCTTTAGGGATTTGAGAAATTAAAGTAATTATTGCAACATTGTAAAAATACGAATACCACCAGTGAACTTGGACATGTTGTGAAATGGAGCTTACTGCCGCCTCGTGGAAGCAAAATCTCAGGGTTGGCATTCCACCCTCTGACTACTCCTTTTTAACTGCACCACACCCTCCGATTACCCCAGATTTAAAGCACACCAAGCAGACCCTTAGAACAGTGGCTCTGTATTCTTTTGAGTTTATTACTGCAGTAGAAACCAAGATTTTTTTACAGCTTCTACACTACAGTAAGTCAGTCAGTAATAGCAAAAGTATTTATGACCAGAAAGTCCTTGGTATGACTCTCTCCAATAATTGTAAGGGTATAATTGTCAAAAACAGCTACCTACCAAGCAGTACTTCTTGAGTTGAGATGAGAGAGGCTTCATAAGTGTTTCAGATCTTGATTTCAAAATCATTTCTAGGGCAAAATTATTACTTGTTCTTCTTCTTCTTGTTGGTGTAATGGAGAGTACTCAGATGAAGTCTGGTGATGATGTTGATGTCAGTGTTCCTAGGATGGAGAAGGATGATGAGATGCCTCCAGATGAACATCGTTGTTGTCAAACTGCTGGTGGTGGATGGAGATGCAAGAATTTCAGGATGAATCATGGTGCTGCTGCTGATGATGATAGTGTTTCTAAGACCGAATTCTGTGAAAAACATTACTGTGGAAAGTTTCCTTATAAGAAGAAGATGAAGACCAGTGGAAATGGTGAAGCAGCTTCTGTGAAGAGGGTAACAGAAGAAGATGAAACAGGAGGAATTCAACAAATTACTTGTGATGATGATACAGGTGAGTGATTCTTACACACATTTCTCCCTTTTTCAGTGGATATTCATTTTGGTGCTATTTTTATGTTTTTGTTGTTGGTTTTCGTTTGATTTAAATTAAGAATTGAGAAATTTCATAGGAGTAAGAATCACTGACAAGGGAATTTAACTAATTGGGAATTTTTCTTTCCAGCTGCTGCAATTGTAGAAGGTGGTTCTGCCAAATTGGGGGCCAAGAAGAAAAATGTCAAAAGAACTAAAAGGTCTGGAGAACTAAAATCACTGACAAAACCTGTGGTTGAAACAAGGGCCGCCAAACGGAGGAAGATGGTAATGGAAGGTGACCTGCTACTTGATGAAACAACTAATCAACCAGCTACTGATGATAACTGTGTCTGTGAGTAACTCTTTCATATATTTATCTCCGCTTCAATGTATCTTCATTATAGTGATTTTTGATGTTGTTGTTCGTTTCGTGTGCTTACATGTTTAAATTTGTGATAATTGAGAAATTTCATGGGAACAGTAAGATTTTGTCCATTGTAACTGATTGGGAATTTTTTATCCAGCTGATACAATTAGAGAATGTGGTTCTGCCAAGATTCGGAGGAAGAGGAAAAATGTCAAAAGAACAAAAAGGTCTGGAGAATTAAAATCACTGACAAGAGCCAAGGATAAGATTAAGTGTCTTGAATTGTCTTTGGAGCTTGAGAGGAAGAAATTGGAATGCACTCAACTGCAGGGTAAACTAGCCGAGGTAGAAGAAACTAGAAAGACTGCTGAGACTGAACCAACACCCGCGGATGCCACTGCAAGTTGGGACAAGATGTTTTCCTATTTGGAGAGTCGATTCCAGAGGAAGGATAACGGAAATTCAACAGCCGAATGTGTAGAGTCACGCATTTCTAATTTGGAGAGCCTATTCCTGAAGATGGAAAGTAAATATTCAACAATGGCGGGATGTGTAAATTCTCGCATTTCAAAGTTGGAGAGCTTAGTTCTGGGGATGGAGAATGAAAATTCAACAATGGGATGTGTAGATTCTCGCATTTCAAATTTGGAGAGTCTAGTCCAGAATGGAAATTTAACAATGGCTGTAGAATCTCGCATTTCGAAATTGGAGAGCCTAGTCTTGAGGAGTGGAAAGGAAAGTTCAATGTTGAGATGTGTACAACTGCGTAATCCTGAAAACATAGAGTCCGAAGTGCCGGGTTTGCAAAATGGCCTTACAGGAAGTGGTGGAAAGCAGAGAGATAAAAACAAGAAGAGCAAACCTAATGATGAAACCAGCAGTAGATGGAGGATGGATTCTCATGTGTATGAGTGTAAAACCAAAGAGAAGGTGCTGAATGTGTATGACGTTGGTGTCAATAAGCATCATGAATCAGAGTCAGAATTTCCCAAATACTCTGCTGTGAACATTTCTTCTGGATGTCTACATTTATCAAGTGGGGGTGAAAACGTTGAAGAAGGGAATGGTAGGGGCTGTTCGGATGTGATACAATCTCAGCATGGATCATCATCTCAAGATCAATTGGACATGAGTAAGAAGCTTTTCGCCAACTTGGTCTCAGATAACGGTGGTGAAAGTCTTGGCGAGTCTGAAGATTCTGATACTTCTACAGATTCAGGAACTTCTCTTGGTGGCCTTATGGACATGCTGGCGATGAAATATAGGAATAGGAACGACGTCAAAGAAATGAAATGGAAATCTGAGGCTGATATGCTTTCCTCATTTGAAGAGGATCCTGAGCTCTGCATGAGAGCTGTTTGTGCTCTCCATCGACAGCAGATATCGAAAGACGAAATATCAGAAAAGGGGTTGTTTTATTTCTCTGATGTGCTCAGGTATACCAAAAATTCTCTACACTTTTCTTCCGTTTCGATTATACTCAAAAACTGCATCAAATTACTGTCTTTGTACTTACGATACAATGTTGCAAGAATTTGAAAGATTGTTGGTTGACATTTATATTCTGTCTATGTTCAATTGCTTAATTTATAGCATGGACTCTTTTCATAATCTGTATGGGAATTCATAAGGTTGTTTTTTTAACATCCCTAATAGCCATAACATAGCAAAATGTTTCATGAGGAATGATCATGTCATACATTTACCCTTTTCTATTGGCATAAGATGGTCCGTTAATAGTTTTAATTGTCATCGTACTACCTCACTCCTCAATATGAAATTTCAGTAATTACGCTGACTTTGGATTTTGTATATGATTATCAACAGAGTTGTGTAGCACAAGAATGTTTAGATGTGAACTTTTCCTTGATTGTTGGATAAAAGATTTGCTTCCTTCCCTAGATTTCATATCTGTAGTGGTCATGTTAATGGCAGGAGCAAGCTTTTCTTGCTTGAAGCTGCAGATGCACAGGGAAGGAAAGCCAACCAGCAATGTGTTTGTAGTTGTTGCGAAGTACAAAATGGAAATGTGTAGTATTTGTACTTGGTGTTTTGTTTTCATACACTTTTGGCATAGATTGATATTTTCTCTTAACAGGATTACTACTTTGGCCAACTTTCTAATGGAAGAGGACTGCAAAGGGGACTTAAAGAAGTCATTGGAAGAGATGGAGATATTTGATCCAAAAGGGGTTGTTGACTGCAAGAGGATGGCCAGAAGATACTCGATTCAGTTATTCAGTGTCTACCAAAACGGAAAAGATCCTTTTTTCCTCCCAGCTACAACTGCTAAGCCTAAGTGATTGATTGTTGTGTAAGTGGCCTTTGCTTTTTTGACTTGGCGTTACAATCTTGCATCTCCTATTAACCTCTAATTTCGTACACATATGAAACGGACAACCGGTAGTAAGTGATATTATGGTAGCTACACTTCAGATTAGCTCATGGAACTGATAATGTGATGTTTGAAATCTAAACTTTCTAAACTAAAGCTATTTTACCCCTTCTTGTTTTTTATTGTAATCTCTAATAGAACTATTAATAAGGTAGCCGACTATGTTGCAATTTTTGCTGGAAAAACGGAGTTGTCTGTGTTGCAATATGTGCTGGAAAGACGGAGTCTCCTGAACAGAGATTTCCATCACCACCACCACTCGTTGCTTACATTTTCACCACCTCATGCCTCTTTAGACTAATATGTATGTTCCTTACCCTTCTCTGGCTGAATCCATTTAAGAGAAGTGCTAGATATTTCAAGATTTCTGGATAAACCAAACAAATATCTTGAAAACAAAATACTGATATTTAACATCATGGTTTAGTTTAAGCTTTACTTACTATGTAACTTGATAGCACACATTTCTGGATTATCTCCAATTTTTACTATGATTTGATTAAAAAAAGAGGCCTGTTCGTAATAATGTAAGAAAATTAGAAGAACAGTATTCATCATTTAGTTTACAAGTAAGTATACAGTTTCTGCTTGAAGGCCCTTTTTCCTTCCATTCTCTGCAATCATATTTAGGAATCAATACACAAATGCATGATTGGTGATGTTCAGGTGTTCATATTATAAAAAAACGCCAGGGTTTGAGTAGTGAAATCGTCTCTGTATTCAGTTCTTGTACACTTTTCTGAGTTTTTGTAGAATTAGAGAAAGATTATAAGTTCCACTGCAATGATCTTCTTGACATCTGCAGACAGTGCAAGTATTGCTATGTTTTTTTTTTCCTTCTTGATTGTTAATTTTAGAATAAAATCAGTATTTTACTTTTGGAACTTCTTATGTAAGAACGAGACGTTTATTGAGGTTTACATATGTAAGAATGAGACGTTTGTTGGGGAACATTTTCTGCACTTGGATATAGGTGAGTCGGAGCTGGAACATTAGGATCTTCATTTTCTGCCCATATTACACACCTTCTTTTCGTAAGTATAAGGTTTTCCACAAACTCTCACGAATGGTCCTGAAATCCTACATTGTTCCGGCAACAGACTTTACACACCGATCCACAAGCAACAACAGAAAGGGCAACAATAAAAAAAATAAGCTAGCAGAGGATTTGTAACCACTAAAGAATGAACAGAAATTACTTCCTCACATCACATGAATTTGGCACAAAATTTCCCTGGATGGGCCTGCACCCCGGGCAGTCTATCTTCACCGGACCTAGTCTAGCCCATTGAACTCTAAAGATTTTTACCGTTTTAATTCATTATTACAGCAGCAGAATAGAATCTTTTTTCACCATTCTCTCCCAAAACAAAGTAATAAAACCCCATCCACTCAAATATTTTTAATCAAAAAAGTTGTCCATTTTTGTATTCTTCCCTCTACTAGTGATTTCTAGGGCACGATTTCGTTCTTGTAAATGGAGAAGAAGACGGCTGCTGCTGCTGGTGGTGATAAACAGCCGCCGCCTCCTGAGAAGAAGAGTTTAATGATGATGATACCTCCAGATGAAGAGCGTTGCTGCAGAAACGATGGAGGTAGATGGAGATGTACCAAATCCAGGATGAATCTTGGTGTTTCTAAGGATGATGATGGTCTTGATACTAAGTATTATGAAAACCATTACAATTCCTTTAAAGACAAGAATAATAAGCAGCAGCAGCCTGAGAACAATCTGCAGAAGCAGAAGAAGCAAAAGAAGCACAAGAAGAAGAAGAGTAGTAGTGAAGATGCTGATGATTCTAGTAGCAGTGGTACAGAAACTTGGGATTCAACTTTCTTGGATTGGAAGAAGGTAAAGTACCATAGAAAGGGAATTCGACCACTTCCTACTACTAATCATACCACCTGTGAGTAACATTTCTCTAAAATTGGAATTCATCTTTTTTTTGCTTTGTTAAAATAATTGACAAATTTCATTGATTCATCTGTTGAATTTAGTCCCCCTAATGAATGAAGTATTGCTAATTTAGGATTTCCGAAATTCTTAGTTCCATTGATTTATGATAGTAAGAAATCACTGCATTGCCTAACTAATTAAATTCCTAGTTTCATTGATTTGATGTTAAGCTATCATTGTATTGTCTAACTAATTAGGATTTCTATTTTCTTTATATATCCAGCTGATATAGAAGGTGGTTCTGCCGCCAAGAGGAAAAAAGTAGAAAGCACGGAATTGTCTGCTGAGCTAGATTTTACAGATTTTTTGATAGAAAAACCTTCTTTGCTCCCTTCAAATAAGGAGATGGAGAAGAAGAAGCTGCCTCCAGATGAACAACGTTGTTGTGTAAAAGCTAATAATGGCAGATACAGATGCAAGAATTTTAGGATGGGTCATGGTGCTGCTCATGATGATAGTGTTCCTAAGTCTAAACATTGTGAAAAACATTATAACTATTTTGCAAAGTACAGTAAGAAGTTCCTTAAGACGAAAGAGAAGTGGAAATGGTGAAGCTTCTTTGATCCCTTCGAATAAGATGAAACTGCCTCAGATGAACAGCGTTGTCATCAATCTAATGGAGCAAGATGGAGATGCAAGAATTTTAGGATGAGTCATGGTGCTGCTGATAATGATGCTAGTGATCCTAAGACCAAATATTGTGAAAAACATTACAACTATTACGCAGAGCATTATAAAAATCTTAACAAGAGAAATGGAGAGGGTGCAGCTGGTCCTATCAGGAGGAAGAGGAAAATTGTGGAAACATTGGAAGGGTCTGAAGAATCAGAACCTGTGGTTGAGTTTGAGAGTATGGAAAATTATAAGAGCAAGTGTTATGAACTGTCTGTGGAGCTTGAGAAGAAGAAATTTGAGTGCATTAAACTCCAGGGTGAATTAGCGGATGTAAAGACTAGAAAGGATGCTGCTAAAGATGGGACTGAATGGGCGCCTGAAGATGCAACTGATTATTGGAGGAAGATGTTTTCGGTTTGGAGAATCGAGTTCTGAGGATAGAAAATGAAAATTCAACTATGAGATGTGTGGAGTCTCGCCTTTCGAATTTGGAGAGCCTAGTCCTGAGGAATGGAAAGGGTAATTCAAAGTTGAGATGTGTAGATTTGCGTAATTCTGAAGACATTGAGTCTGAAGCGCGAAGTTTGCAGAATGATGTTACTCAAAGTGGTGAGAAACAAAGAGATATAAACAACATGAGCAAACCTAATGCAGAAACCAGCAGATAGGGAAACAAGGATTCTCATGTGTATGACATTGGTACCAATAAACATCATGAATTGGAGTCTGAATTTCCCCAATACTCTTCTGTGAACATATCTTCTCGAAGTCAGAAATTATCAAGTGGGGCTGAAAATGTCAAAGAAGGGAAGGATTGGAGCTGGGGTGAGGAGACACCATCCCAAGCTCATTTGGAAATGAGTAAGAAGCCTTTTGTGAATTTGGTCTCAGATGACAGTGGTGAATCTTTGGGGGAAGATTCTGATAGTTCTGATTCAGAAGATTCTCTTGCTGACCTTATGGCCATGATAGCGATGAAATGTAGGAACAGTAATGATGGCAGAGAAATAAAATGGAAGTTTGAGGCTGATATGCTTTCTTCATTTGAAGAGGATCCTGAGCTATGTCTGAAAGCTGTTTGTGCTCTCCACCGACAGCAAACATCTGAAGACGCCAAGGGGTTGTTCCATTATAGTGATGCGCTTAGGTATGTTAAAACCTCTATATCGTAGTTACAATCTATTAGCTTGTTCTTAATCTATTCCATACTCTTTTGATATAAGTTGTTTGCCATAAATGAATCATGATGCAATTATTATAATATTTGGTTTCAACTTCGAAAAGTATCCTCCCATTTTGGTAGTATTTAAAGCATTATTAACTTGCATATTACAGTGTATGAAAACTAATCTTTAATTGGCATCGACACTACCTCAATCCTCAAATTAAAATCTCAATTTCAGTACTGATTGCGGATTTGTATGTCAACAAAGTTGGTTGACACAAGAATAAATTAGTGGTCGAATTGCATATAGTTGTCAGACAAAAGATTTGCTACCTTCCACAAATTTCATTCCTGTAGTTGTCATGTGAACGGTTGGAGCAAAAGATTTTCTTGCTCGTGCCTGTGTGCACAGGACAGAAAGGCCAATCAGCAAAGTCCATATTGTGGTGGTTTACATATAATATCTTCTAATGGTTATCTGTTCTTATACTCTTCTAGCCTTAATCAAATTATTTTCTTAACAGGGGTACTACTTTGGCCAAGTTTCTAATGGATGGAGCCTGCGAAGGTGACCTCAAGAAGTCTGTTAAAGAATTGGAGACCTTCGATTCTAAAGCGGTTGAAGACTGCAAGAGGCTGGCTAGAAGTTACTCGAAGCAGTTATTCAGTATCTACCAAAACCAAATAGATCCTTATTTCCTTCCTGCTACAACTGCCCGCCAATAATGAGATCAAACTAATAAATGATGGGTTGCTACTGTAAGTGGCTTTCTTTTTTTTTTTGACCAGGCATTACAACCTTGCATGTCCTTTTTAACCTCCTCAAATTTTGACTCTGCAATGCAGCGAGTGATGCTGTATTATGGTAGCTATACTTGTTTAGCTCATGGAACTGATATTGAGATGTGTAAAGTCTTACTACTGAAATGAAAGCTTGACTACCCCTTCCTTTTTCTTATTGTAATGTCTGATAGACTATTATGCGCATTCCTTACCCTTGTCTGGCTGAATCCATTAAGGACCGGTACTATAAATTGCAGGATTCTGTAGAAACTAGAAATTGCAGGATTAGTGCTACAAAATACTGAAAAGTAACTTCATGGTCGACTTATTAAGCTTCTGTTAGGTTCAAATGGTAATCTATATATATCTCAGAAGTCATAGTATCCAACTTCAGATTGAAGTCCTGACGACTTTCAGGCATACTTTACATGGCCTAAAACTAACCAAGTAGATGTCTGTTTTACCTTCCGTCAATGTACGCAGTGGATATCTGACTTGGTTGCAGCTTCTTACAACTGGCCTAATAGAAGTTCTATTTTAGAATGATTTAAAATTCAAAACCAGAAAGGATCAAAGAGATTAAATTATGACTTAGGAAGCGGATGCATCTATTGTAAATGTTGATGAAACTGAATACAATGTACGATGTCGCGAGTTACCAATCAAGAACTCGATCCTAAACCCTACTTCATGTTAAAAATTTTTATGATTTTGAAATTGATTTGACATTTGCGGAGATGTACGAGCATAGAAGTATTGCTCGTATAGAGCTCCTGGAACTCTAGTAGTGAAGGTGGAAGCAAGGACTTTGTAAATTTGAACTTTCTCTTCTATTGAATTGAATCTTGCTTGCTTACAAATAAATACATGAAATGCCTATTTACAGGCATGGTACAACCGACCCTCTTAACTCCAGAAGCTTCTGTAGCTATCTAGTCTTACGGACTCTCTAGAAGACCTACTAACATTTCTTTCACATGTTGATATTTGACTCTAGAATAATCTAGGACATGTTTTACGGACTTAGCCAAGTCTTGATGGACTTTGGCAACTCTAGTACGTTCTAGAGATTTGTCTTCAACATTTTTCTACACTTTTATGGAACATTCTAGACTATTACAAATTACATGTTCCAACACTTCACTTTACAAAAGTTGATTCTCAAAATGATTTTTAGGGCATATGATGAGGAAGAAGACTCAGAAAAAGGCTGCTTCTGAACATCATCCTTGCAGATTTAGAAACGGATATTGCAAGAAGGTCAGAGAAGATAATCATCTACAATTCTGTGATAACCATTACAATCTTCGCTTAAATTTCTTAAGAAACAATCCTTCGATTATAAAGAAGCATCATCATCATCTTCTAGAGTCTGAAACTCCAGATCTAAGCAAAAACCAGAAGGAGGAGGGTAAGATGAAGAAGCAGAATCCGGAGAGTATCATCCTACCTCCAGATGAACAACGTTGTTGTAAAACTGATGGAGATGCAAGAATTTCAGAATGCAGCAGAGTTGTGGTACTGAACATGGTAAATACTGTGAAAAACATTGCAAATCTTATGCAAAGCAAAATCAGAAGAGATGTAGAGATGATGAGTTTGATGATTTATCTAATAGTGATATAGAAACTTGGGATTCAAAATGCTTGAAACTCCGGAGGAAGAAGCCGCAGCTAACGGAGGAAGATGAATTGGCTACTGGAGGAATTCAACCGCCTGCAAATCATACCAGCTGTGAGTATATTTGAACTCATTTCTCCCCTTTGGTTTCAATTTGCTTACATGTTTTAATAATTGAGAAATTTCCTAGTTTAATCTGTTAACCCCCATTATGAATTAGAGTAAGAATCACTGCAATGTCTAACTAATTGGGGACTTTCTGTCCAGCTGATGGAGTTGGAGGTGGTGGTTCTACGGATATTGGGAGGAAGACGAAAGAAGTCGAAACGACATCTGGAGAACTAAAATCACTGACAGGAATTAGCCCACCTGTGGTTGAATTAGATAGTATGGACTATGGAGCATGACAAGACTAAGTGTTTTCAATTGTCCTTGGGGCTTGATAATAAGGAAATTGATCTTGAGAAGACGATAATTGAGATTGAGAAGAAGAATCTGGAGCTTGGGAAGAAGAAAATGGAGCTTGAGAAGAATAAAGTAGAGCCCGAGGAGATGAAAATTGAGCTCGAGAAGAAGAATGTGGAGCTTGAGAAGATGAAAATTGAGCTTGAGAAGAAGAATGTGGAGCTTAAGAAGAAGAATTTGCAGTACTCTGAACTCCAGGGTAAATATGATGAAGAATCTAGAAAGAATGCTGCTAACGAACAGAGGTTTCCACCACCACCACCACCACTCATTTCTTACATTTTCACCTCATGACCTTGTAGACTACATTCGTCCCATTCTCTGGCTGAATCCATGAAAGACTAGTGCTATAAATTGCAGGATTGTGTATGTATGTAGAAACTAGAAACCATAACCAAAAGCAGAAAATCAACTTCATCGGTTGACTTTAAGCAAATCCTTAGAATTATACTCCCTCCGTCCCACTATTAGATGACCTAGTTGAAGTTTGCACAATTCTTAAGACAATGAATGAAATTAGTGTTTTTAAGTAATTTTTTACAACTATACCCTTATGGATAATAATTTGTAAAATTTAGAAATCATTTATCTCTCAAACTATACCATAGATTTTCGTAAATTTTGTCTCGTTGAAAATCATTTTAAAACACCTACGTAACGAGTATAAACATGAATATCAAATTATACATATTTCTTAATATACCGATAATCAATCAAAAGGGTAGTTTTAGTGATATCCCCTTGATTAGTGAAATAGGTCAACTAATGATGGGACAAGATCTTATATCAAGTAGGTCATCTAATGGTGGGACGGAGGAGTATATCTCAGAAATGTCTGCCTTATGGTGGTTGTATAACTTATGGATAATGGTGCCTGCAACATGCATATCAAAACTGTTTATCAATTGCTTGATCTGGTAATCTTGATCAATTTTGATCATTATATGTTAAGGAGTGGAATTGGATAAGGTTAGAATTAATGCGACTGAGAAGTGAGAAACAATGGTTCACACACATTCCCAAAAAATAAATGAAAACTAGACGATAATCATGGTGCATTAGTTACGCTACATTTGTGTCCGAAGTTTATGAACCGCGCGACATGGCAGCTTAATATCCTGGAAACATAATCCTAGCACAGCTTTAGCGTTGATGCATCTGCTCATATGTAACCACCTGTTGATATATATGTATTGCATCTACGATGATTTGAATTGGGATTGCATCAGTAGAAAGATGAATGATGTCAAACTGCCGTAGGATTATCAATTTTAACGTAGAACCACATTTCGTAGGATAGAATTAATAATAATAGCAATTAATGATTCATCTATTAATGAGCTTCTATATATATAAACCTAGCAATGAATTGGCGCATTATTAAGAAAGAATCTCAGACCAAGTTATGATTTCTTTACAAGTATGTATATGTTCTAAGCAATTATTGCCGTACTAATGTTTGTATTGTAAGGTGCACAAGCGCTGACTGGGATTCAAAAATATAACCGTTACGGCGCTACAGACTCAATTAAAACTAGTTCAAGATTTTTAATTACTTCGTCTTATCATAGTCTTAAATCCTCGTACTAATTTGGAAGACCTTTGTAATTTATCACATTTAAATCTCTTAAATGTGTAATATCTGTGTAATACATTAATACCATTTTGAATTTGCTCGCTGTAATACACTCAGCATACATTGAATATGTAAAAACTCCAACATTATATATAGCTAGCCTGTTAGGTTCACCTTCAAGGCATTAACAAATTATTTAAAATTACAAAAAAAAAAAAAAAAAAGATAAAAATGAATACAATTCCAGCGGAATCATCTCCTCTCCCAACCTGCGAAAAACTCAAATCATTCCGAGCCATACATTGTTGTCGTTGTTTATACAAACGACTGGTCATAGAATTACACCGAGACATACCTATGTGCATGAAAGTTATAGCCTTCTGGGTATGGCTAGAGGAGGTTGGGTTTCCAACTACTGTTTCTGCAGCTGGTCTGCTAAATGTAGACGCAAGTGCACTAGAAGTACTCTTGGATGAAGCTGTTTTATGCATAGAATCTCCAGACCCTCCTTTCTTTATCCCGGTAGGAGAAACCATTCCGATTCAAATTCCTAAAAGTATGATGTTTCTCGTGGAAATCAACCATACAAATCTATACAAAAATAGGGAAAGCGCTGTCAGAAGAATTACAAACATTGTGAACCAAGTTTTCTTCAAGTCATTTGACGATATAATTCAGCATGTCGCCAAACAATCCGTCGCCATTGATTCCCACCGTGCCGCACGAAAATTAAAATCAAAATCGACCCGGTGTTGAAGTTCCAACCTCTACTTGGCAGGAGAATTCCGTTATATAATGATTCATCTTTTGGGGAAAATATGTCGATTTGAAACAATTATGATATGTGTTCTACAGGAAGAGTTTTAGAGATTTAAATTGAGTTTTACATGAGAAAACCTTTATTTATGTAATAAGAAAACATTGGAATTTTAATTTGAGTTATATTGAGAAACAATCTTTCACACACATTGCCCACAAAATAAATGAAAATTTTAGGACGGTCATGGTGAATTAGTTACTCCATGTCTGTGTAATCAACAACTATTGTCCCTGGCAACATATCCTAGCAGAGCCTTAGGGATGATGCATCTGCTCATCAGCAAAGCAGTCCCCCTTTACATTCCTAAATGCAATTTCTCTAGCACCGGTCGCGAGAATGCATATGCCTTCTGGTATGTGACTCTCCTCCCCTCATATGGGGAGACACCAACAGCTTTAGGCATACCAACGACCACCTGCTTAGAAATCCATGTCTTCTGTCTTCCCTTGGTCCATTGTTGATATGTATTGGATTTTAGATTTGGATTGGGATATGGCTTCAGTGGAAACATAAATGATGAATTGATGTTACAGATATGGTGGATTCAAGGAACAGTAATAGCAAAGATCCATTTATATTCATGAGCTTCCATATATAAATCTTGCAGTGAATTACCACATTACTAATGAAGAAGAATCTTGGACGAAGTAAAGATTTGTTTACAAGTATGTACCTTGCCATTATCGCGGTATTATTGAGTGTATATGTTTCACAAGCCGATGCAGGATTCAAAAATATAACCATTACGGACTGAATCAAAATTATTTCATGATTTCTAATTTAACATCTGATAAAGTGTCTGTGCTGTTCATAACAAAACGGAAATACAGATAAGAAGAATCCGTTTACCGGTAAGTTCTGCTCGAATTCCCCCGCCCCACTAAGTTAATATCATTGTGTTATTGTAGTCTTATATCCGCGTACTAATTAAGATGACTCTTCCAATTAATATAATTGTCATCACTTTTAAATCTCTTAAATGTGCAGTATCTTTGTAAAATACCATTAATTTGAATGCATTCATCATAGAATGAATGTGTAAGAAGTCCTACATTATATAAGAACGGCGAAATACCAAAGCCTATTACTCACCTTCACGGCAATATCAACATAGAATTTGTTTGTCAAGAGAATTATACAAAAAAAATATGAATACATCTCCAGTACCATCTCCACTCCCAACCCACAAAATACTCAAATCATTTCATGCCATAGATCGTTGTTTATACAAACGACTAGTCATTGAATTACATCAAGATATATTTCTCTGCATGAAGGCAATTGCTTTCTGGATTTGGTTGGAAGAAGTAGGTTTCCCACATATTGTTTCTCGTCTGCTTAATATAGACGCTGGTGCTTTATTCCTCATATTTAAAGAAGCTGTTTGCTGCCTGAACTGCGTCGAATCACCAGTGCCTCCATTCTTTTCTCAAGAAGGAAATATCCTTCAGATCCCATTAACCAAAAGTATGATGTCTCCCATGGGTATCGACTACACATCTCTATACAAAAACAGGTCAAGTGCACTGAGGCGAATAAGCAACACAGTGAACAAAGTTTTTGTCAAGGCATTTGACGATATCATTCGGCAGGTGTCGCCAAACAATCCACATACTCCTTCCCCATCAGCTCCTCATCAGCCAAACGGAAATCAAAATCAAACCTCTATTTGGCAGGAGGGTTCATCTGTTATAGAGGATACATCTCTTTGGGGAAATCCATCTATTTGGAAGTACTGAAACAATTATTCTCCTTGTGTACGCGTAGAATACATTTATTTTCATGATATGAGCTTTAAGGGTTGGTATTCATGAAAAACAATACCTTTATTATGTGTGTAATAAAAAACATTGGAAATTTTATTTGAGTTTTCGGTCAGTCGAAGACTATGATAAGTTCATTTTATTTGCGCTGTGTTTGTTAGTGATTTAACTTAAAACAAAAGGATTTATATAAGTTGCATCGTTTAGTGTAGCTGAATTTCATATGTTAACGAGTGTTGTTCTTATCTGAATTGAATTTTCTGGATGTCAAATTTATTTTTGTGATTTATGTTGCTGTGCAAATCGCTTCCGCTGGTTTTAGCGCAACAAAATTTACAACTTCAACAAAACTATGGTTTGTTAGAAGATGATTAACGGAGCATATTGGAGATGCAGAATTTGAGGACATGGTCTTGGTGATGATAATTATAAATTTTGTGAAGAACATTACTATATAATGCAGGAGACTTGTAAGAAGATGATTAATAAGGGAATATATGCAGAAATAGGCCTGGTCTGACCCCTCACTTTCAATCCTAGGCCACTTTTTTTATTTCTTGCTAGACTAGGCAAGTTAAACGGTTTCCATCCAATTTAACCATCTCGGTCAATTTATCGCGTTGACTTGTCAATATCTCGCCAAAATATCATATGAGGAGATATCACAGATGTGGTGAGATTACCAAAATGTCCTTCACACGTGTGTGTCAGTCACATGTAAGAAACTAATTCCCTCAGCCCTTGGATCTCCTATCTTTAAAACTGGAACCGTCGGATGGTAGAGACTAATTCCGTGTCACTTTTTTCGTTACTTTCCAAAAACGCCCCTCCATCATTCCCATAAACGCATAATCTTTTCCTTTCATTGAAGATTCCTCTTCAGTTCCATCACCTCCCCATGGTTACCATGGCCACCTGCAACACCTTCACTCCCCCTCCACCGCCACCGCCACCGCCACCACCACTACCATCACCATCAACATCACATTTCATATTAGTATAATTTCCAAATTTTTATTTTTAAGAGTTAGATTTTCCTTTTTCCGCAATTTCACCCTAACACAATCTTCCTCTGTCTACTCCTCTGTCTCGGACCAAATCCTCCATTAACACATTCGCAGAAAAACCCATGAAACCCTATAACTGAAATTGAGTTAGGTTTCAGGGAATGAACGGAGATTATGAGAGGGAATAAAGAAAGTGAAATGACTTGAATTAGTCAAGAACAACAAGGAGATTCTTCCATTGAACAGGGAATGAACGGAGTAATATTTCTGAAGCTAAATGAAAATTAGAAGATGGGTTTTCGTTGTATAAAGAACTGTTGAAGTTACAATAAGAATTTGAGATAATAAAAGCAGTATTAAACAGAACTTGTAAGCCCTGAAGCTAGAGAAGAATTGATGTCGTTCAATTGATGTAGAATGACATAAGGCTAAGATTTTCAGAGATTATGAATTATGAGTAATGTTTGGGTTGTGTATGAGATTGAGTTCTGTAGGGAAGGAAAACTAATTGGCAGGAAAACAAATGCAATATAGTTTTGTCCATCATTAGTTTGCATACGCATACAAGGTGTTTGTCAAAGTCCCTGAGTGATCAGTTTTTGTAAATGTAATTCAGTCACGACCAATTCTGCCTTATTTTGTTACGTTGGTTCTAGCCATGGTTATGTTGGCTGCTCAGCAAGGGTTTGACCAGACTTTCGAAGATGACAAGAGATTGAGGTGAGTTTAACCTCTCAAGCCCTCTCACCTCTACCAGTTCAGTTGCAGCAAGCTTTTTTATTGTTGTATTGCACTGCATCTACTACACTTGCGACTGTTTATCCACCAATAGAGGGGAGCTTTGCTCCTCTTCAAACCTTTACAACCACTACGATCAATTGCTCTCTTCCACCACGAGTCAAGTTTGCAGAATACCATCAATTACCAAGTTTGAGATGTTGCTGGTATTGAAGGTTGAGCTGAGATTTTAATAATGGTGGAATTATAAGATAAGTTTCTGTGGATTATGGAACGATTACAATATATGTCAGTCTGGTGAAGACCATGAAAAGGTTGAACGATCTATATGATGGAAGGTTTTGCATAAAGAATCCTTCATGTGAGGAAAAATGCAGGAAAAAAAGGGCGTTGGTAAACAAGGGCAGAGTGCATAGCAGGTGGTCAGGCGGTTCCTAACCTTTCCTAGCACCACCTCCTCCACCATCACCGTCTCCTCCACCACTTCCTCCAACACCACCACCTCCATCACCTCCTCAATGGTGTACAGTGATGCCTTCACCTCTATGTCTATCTCCATTTCAAACGAATATGTGCAGATCTGAAGACACATATGTAGCTTTTAATCCCCGTGGCGGTTGTGGTATTTGTCCAAGTGAGTGTAACACAAAATGTTCTGGACTTGATAGTCCAACGGTATTGATGCAATGGTGCACAGCAGAACCTACATCTGGTTGGGTCGAAATAACCGATTCAAAGGACTGTCTTGTCATTTTAAGTGCACCTAACGGTGCTAACTTTTCATCCATCACTTTTGGTCAAAACTTGCCTAGTCTAGCAATAAATAAAAAAAGTGGCCTAGATTTGAAAAGCACCAAAAAAACAGGCCTATTTCTGTAAAAAGCCCATTAATAAGAGTATGTGCAGGTGAAGGTGCAGTTGTAGAAACTTGGGATTCCAATTGCTCGAAACCGAGGAAGAAGCTAACGGATGAAGATGATCGTTCCCTTGATGAAACTCGAGTAATTCAACCAACTACCTGTGAGTAATTCTTACATACATTTTAGTGATTTTTATCTAAATTGAACCAATTTCATATTTCGCCTGTGATTTAAGTTGTGCCGAAATTGGGGCAGTAAGATTCATTGCATTTTCTAACTAATTCGTAATTTGCGATCCATCTGATACAAGTGTAGGTGGTGGTTGTGCCAAAATTGGGGCGAAGAGGACAAATGTTGAAAGAACAGATGGGCATGGAGAACCTGAATCATTGCCAGGAAATAGAGAAGCTGTGGCTGAATTGGAGAGTCTGGAGTGCACTAAACTCCAAGGTAAATTAGTCGAGGTAGAAACTAGAAAGACTGCTGCTGCTACAGATGAGACTGATGCAGCTGACTGTTGGAAGGAAAATGAAAATTCAACAATAGAGTCTCGCATTTCCAAGTTGGGGAGCCTAGTCCTGAGGATGGAAAGTATGAATTCAACAATGGCGGGATTTGTAGAGTCTCGCTTTTCAGAATTGGAGAGTCTAGTTCTGGATTATCTCCAATTTTTATTTTGGTTTGATTAGAAAAAAGGCGTGTTGTTGCTAATGTAAGAAAATTAGAAGAACAAGTAAGTATTTGGTTTCGTGTAATGGCCCTTTTCTCTTCCATTTTCTGCCATCTTGGATACGATAAAGAAATGCATGATCAGTGATTGTCAGGTGTTCATATTATAACAACGCCAGGGTTTGAGTAGTTAAATCGTCTCTGTAATTCAGTTCTTGTACACTTTTCTGAATTTTGGTAGAATAAGAGATATAGAGATTATAAGGTATGTCAACAATTTGAAAGTTCTGCTGCAATGATCTTCTTGACATCTGCAGACAGTGCAAGTATTGCTAACAGTCTGGTCAAGGCCTCTCACAGCAGCGTTACATATAGGAGTACCCCCACGAGAGTCTAAAAAAGTTCCACAGAATTGAATTCAAAGTACACACCCATTCAACTATTTTGTTAAGCATTAGCATTAAATCAACTTCAGTACTTCAATCGTTGGTTTGCAAAACAGACCACAGAAAAAATGCAAAAGCAAGTATCTTTTACGGAAGTATGCAAAGAAATTTTAGTTAACACATTTCACAAAATAGATATCTGAACGGATAAGAAAATGCAGTATCTTAATAGGGAGAGCGGCATTTACATCAGCGCCAAGTTCAATTAGCGTTCTGGCAACATGAATAAGTTTCGGATACATGCATGCAACCATTAAGGGGAGTATCTCCTTGTTTGTCAACCCACTGCAATACAAGTTGAATATTCAATAAACATATAATATGCACGGTTTGGAAGATAAAGAATCTACGAGAAAACTACATGAAATTTTGACCGATAAATTAGTACTCATTTATTTCTGGAAAAGAGTTAATATCAATTTTTCGGTTTGACATTTTTTTAGACTAAAATGAAAAAACAATATTTTTTTCCAGAAACGTAAGTAGTATATAACTATGATGAGACGGAATCACAAAAATGAAAAGAAAAGAATTGAAGATCCCTTTGATATTATTCATAAGCATTTCATACCTCAAGTCCGACACCTTTCCGTCTAAGATCTCTAATCTTTTCAATATTCCCTTTTCTGACTTGCTGATACAGTAACTTCTCTTTTGATTGTTGCTGACCATCATTCGATTTCAGATTTAACTGGTAGATGAAGCAAGACTAGTTCATTCTTAACTTAAACTTCTTAATGATTTCTTGCTGAAGTTACAAACGGAGTACAAAATCCTTATTTACAGGCTTCTCGTACTTGCTCATTTCTTTGTCCATAACTCTAGTTTTTTCTAGGGAAAACTAACTTATCTGTTTGATCGAAGTCCTTACTCATTTGGCTTCACAGGGAAGGAAAGCTAAATGGAAATGAGAAGAATCAATAGTACGTTGTATCATTCTCGTGGTTTTGTGTTCTCGTACATTTTATCCTTATTGATATTTTTTCTCTACAGGGCTACTACTTCGGCCAAATTTCTAACAAATGGGGCCTGCAAAGGTGACCTTAAGAAGTCTGTCAAAGAGTTGGAGAAATTCGATTCTAAAGAGGTTGAATACTGCAAGAAGCTTGCTAGAAGCTACTCAAAGCAGTCATTCAGTATCTACCAAAACCGAAAAGATCTTTATTTCATTCCTACTGCAACAGCTAGCCATGGAGATCAAACAGCTAAGTGATTCACTAAATATGTATTGAGTCTCCAATTTAGTAAGTGATATTATGGTAGTCAGACTTCAAGGAGAAACACAACCCTTGTTTATCTCATGGACCTGATAATGAAATGGGTAAAATCTAATTATTGAAACTAGAGCTAGAATACCATCTATTTTATTGTAATCTCTTTTGTTAATAGAACTAGAAACAAGGTAGCTGACTGTGTTGCAAACTTGCTAGAAACTGCTAAGATTGCAACATTGTGTATTTTAAAGAAATCCGAAATAGTCAGAAAGCTTCATCTCTATGTGGCATATGCGTTTGAGTTTTCTGCAGTGGAGTCTAGCCTTTTCCATTTTCGGCAATTGGTCTACACAAGGTGCTTTTGCGGACGAAAAAACATTAATAAAAAAGGGAAATAACCAACAAGAAACTGCAAAATTAAATAAACAAGTTCAGTACATGAATACTTTTAAGAATTTAATGGAAGTTACAAGTTCAGTACATGAATACTTTTAAGAATTTGCTGCACTTTTTCCTGAACTTGTTTAATTCAAGAAACCCTGAAGTAGGGGTCTTACATCTACAGATTTGATATATTCTTTAAGCTCAAAAGGTGACGCTGGGACTGGATAAAACTGAAAAAACATCTTGTGAACACCTTGAAGAATCTCAGTGACTGATTCTAGAGCTACATCTTCATCGTCAGAACCATCCTTGTTCAAAATATGGCCTCCTTCAGTGAAGTAGTTGTACTTTTCAATCCATATCAAATTCCTTTTATTCTTTTTCCACACACGCTTTGTATCATCAACTATAATTGTGTTCAGCTCGTTCGGTCCTGATAAAACATCCAGATTCTTTCTGTTTTCTTTCGTAGAGTCATCTTTTGAAACGATTCTGGATTTGAAGATCTTCCCCTGAGGATCGAGTAATCTCCCTATCTCTGCTGCATAATCTCTGCCGCCCATTGTGTATAAAAAGTTCAAAATTTTTGGTTGCTTCCATGAGAAATTCCCTTGTATGTGGCCTGATTTTGTGTATCTACTGCAACCCATATGCTTGTACAAACTATTTCCATCCAAATCCTTCATGGATGAAACCCTAAGATTTAGATATTCTTGGTCTTCTGCTGAAACGTCTTGAACCCTAACAGAATGTAGCAAAGTATGATCCAAATCCAACACTAGACAGAGTTTCTTCCTTTCGAAAAAAGCTTTTCTGAAAGTATTACCCAACATTCTGCTATTTAGGATCAACCTCTTGTTTTGCTTTTGGTTGAAACTCAATTCTTCTGTATTATTACTGACCATCAATGGTGGAACAACAGAAGCATGTGGATTATACTTTATCCTAATTTTCATTGTAGCTGGTTTCTCTGCTGATTCTTGTTCGTTCTTATTATAACAACTCAAATCCTTAGTGAAATCAATCAATGGTGGTTGATTAGGAAAAGGTGTGTACCTGATTCTGACTCTTTTTACTTTCTGTGCTCCGAATCCACAATCATGAGTGTTGATCATCTTCCTCTTTTGCTGAACATCCGATATAACAGTAGTCGTCGACATGGTGAAGAAAAGTTTTCACGAGACAGAGAAAGAGATTGCTAAAGTATGCTTTCATGATATCTGTATTGAATGAATAAATAGGAGATGAATGCTTGTAGATCACGAATGCAAAATACAATTGGAGTGGGAAATGGATTAACGAACTCCTATGTTAGAGACTGTTTCCTTTAGTTGGCTAATCACCATTTAACTAGGAAATAGAGTTTCCTTGTTTTAGATGATGGGCCGGTGATTCAGTTTGCAAGTCTCGTCCAAGGCCGTCTCAGCTATAAGGCAAACTGGCCAATTGCTTAGGCCTCGAAACCCTATCGTGCATGCACCCTGTTTTGAGGTATACAAAATGATTTAACTAGCTACGGTTATGTGAGGTTTAAGAGAGTAGATTGATTACCAAGTTACTCCTAATTAGTTTATTTATTTTAATCATAATTTATTTATATATTATTTAAATATTATTACATGAAACTAGTTGGAAGCCTAACAAGCTAAGCTCCAACGACATACTATTACATTAATTGAACAGGTTGCTGTGCTAACCTACCAGCGAGCCTCATGGGTAACCTAGCCAAGGGAGGTAGAAACGGCGGGAGGGGGCTGAGATTGTGTCACAAGGGGAAAACTAACACTACCTTCCATGTTAATTCCTGCAATATTACGCCATTGGGGACTCGAACCTGGGACCTCCTGGAGGGCATTAAACTTTGGGGAACGGGGATGACCAGCTGAGCTAGGGGCCATTCTGAACTAGGCGCATTTATTTATTATTTTGCTAATCCGATGAGCGCTAATCCGACTACAGTTTCATCGTTTTCGACTAAGGGTAGGATTTCAAATCGTTATTTAAATACGCGAATGATTGAAGAAGAATAGCCGAAGCAAAAACCGCGTGAATTGGGTAGAGTTAGAGAAATAGAGAGAGATCATCAGTGCAAGGAAATGTACAATACACAATATTTTCCACGAGCCATGTTTTATTTTCTTGTATTTGATATATATATATTAGGTTTAAATCGAATTGGGTAAAGTTAGCATCCAATTTAAATGGACGGAAAATTTGGATGGAAATTAAAATTTACATGTTTGGCATGCGATGGAATTCATCATTTGGAAAATATCCTCACAAATCTGATTATCATCCATCTAACCAATGAAGTACCAACAAACAATCACACAACACGCTTATACATAAATACTTTCGTTGGTAATATATTGATTGTCATCATAATTGTTCAACACAAGTCTGCATATACATTGGTAGGCATTCACCACATAGTCTGCAAGCTTTACATTACAAATAGACACAATAAACGCAAACATACAGTTAAGATCTGAGATTTTATTCGAATACCACCGTCGAAAACTTGGAAACTATGCTCTTGTGCCATGACCAGTGCTGCAAGTGTTTTAGTCATTCACCTACAAAAGAGGTAAAATAGTAAGAAAAATTAAAAATGATCCGGTGATATAAACAAAGTTGGTTAAATAAATTTATGGGCATTCGTGTTCACAAAGTATAATAATCACCAAAACCACACTTACAGACCACATTAGATGCTATGCTCATGTCACGTTTGAAAGGCTATTCAATTAATAGAGACATTAAGCCACTTCTCCATCGGTGAGCCAATAATGAGCTTAGAACTAGGGATTCGTCAAGTCTTATCTGGTTGTTTTGGTAACATTACTTTAACCAAGTAGTGTGTTTGAGCATCTCCTTGTGGTAATTACATGAAAATTTCTTTGTAGTCTAAAAGTTCATACACACATACTCAATGGATGTATATACTCATAAATTCATACAATGGCTTCCCATCTAATGTTTGATCACATCCAGGATACTAGGACTAGTACTTAAAATGTAATGCATATAACAAGTAGAGGGGAAAAAATAGTAGCTATATTAGAACTGCTGAGCTAATAATTCCATCTCAGGTCGATGCATAAGGAAATAGCCATAGCTCGTATTAAATACCCTTCCATATAAAAAAACTATCTACATATAAACCAAAAAATCATAATCAAAAAGCACAAAATAAAATACAAGCTAATGATCTCTAGGCTTGTTAGGGTTATAAGCATTCCACATTGCCTCGGCTAACTGATCTCTTTTGGTGTCCACTCAAAATAAGGAGATTAACGGTTTGTTCTATAAGGTTAATTCAAAGACTGATTCCTCTGGTAAAAGTTTCATCTTCAAATAAGTCTTCGGATCGACCTCCTGATAAAATTATGGATGATACAACAAGCTAAAACTAATTTAACCTGGTTTTATATGGAAAGAATGTGAAATGTTCTTAGACAAGCAAATATTTTTTTCAATAGTCCAAAACAACTTTCAATCACATTTATAAGGGAAGAATGTATATAATTATACAACTCTTTAGCATTTTCTGGACGACAACCTTGATGATCCTTGAGGTGATAACGAGTTCCACGGTATGCTGTTAAGAAACCAGGAGCATGTGGGTAGCAAGATCACCTAAGTAGTACTTCCCTAAAGTAGAGGTAAGATATAAGTGGTTGACATTGTATTTAAATTTATGACAATGAAAGGTATAAGTTACCAGCAGGAACGGTCAAAGGATCTATTGGATGTCTCACAGCATAGTTTAAAACTCTCCCGTCATGAGATGACCCTTCCTATCCAGCTAGAACATAAGTAAACTCCATATCAAAAGAACAGAGGCGACAAGCATGTTTTGACGTTGTTGATGGTGGTTTTTAGACAAGGGTAAATTGTAAAACCCGAATAACCTAATGTCACCGTGACACATTTATTAGAACATTCAATGCATGTAGTCAGTAATTAATAGGGTATTTTTTTCAAATTAGGTTTGAAGAAAACCCTAATTCCCCTTCGTGCCAATGGCAAATCATGCCTATACACCTAGCCCAAGCTAGCCGCTCCATGCCAAACGCACTCGCATGGCCATAGCTATGCTAGTCACCAAAGCTGCCAAAGCATGCCAACCATCCTAGCCGCACCTGGTGCCAATGGAAAATCATGCTAGCCACACCTAGCCCAAGCTAGCCGCGCCATGCCAAACGCACTATCTGCCTTGGCCCTAGCTATGCTAATCACACCAAACGCAGCCAAAGCATGCCAACCATCCTAGCGCACCTCACTTGAAAATGACAAATCATGCTTGACCACACCTAGCCCAAGCTAGTAGTGTCATGCCAAACGACTCTGCCTTGTCCCTAGCTATGCTAATCACACCAAACGCCGCAAAAACATGCCAACCATGCTAGCCGCACCTCCGTGCCAATGGAAAATCATGCGACCACACCTAACCCTAAAGTGTAGGCGCCACGCGCTTAATGCGCTCTGCCTTGCCAGCCCTAGCCACGCAGCTGGTCACACCACGCCAAACACCCTTACCTTGGCCCTAGCGCGCCATGCCAAAGTAGCGCCGCGCCTTGGCCTGAAACCGTGTAACCCAGGCCAAATTGTCCACGCATGCCATTGGCACATGCCAACACGCATGCTTGTAGCTTTCTTACCAGGTCGTGGGGTTCTAATGGCCAGAGCATGCCATTGGCACATGCCAACACGCATCTCACGTAGCTTTTCTTACCCGGGCGTGGCCTAATGGCCGGCATGCCATTGGCACATGCCAACACGCATCGCCTGGTAGCTTTCACCGTGCCGTGGTTCTAATGGCCGAAAGCATGCCATTGGCTTTTATGCCAACACGCTCAAGTAAGTAGCTTTTCTTACTAGGTCGTGGCCTAATGGCGGGCATGCCATTGGCACATGCCAACACGCTCATTTAGTAGATTTTCTTACCAAGCGTGGCCTAATGGACAAGCATGCCATTGGCACATGCCAACAACGCATGTTGTTAGCTTTTCTTACTGCAGTCGGCCTAATGGTAAGGCATGCCATTGGCACATGCAAACACGATCAGTAGTAGCTTTTATTACCAAGCCGTGGCCCTAATGGCTAAGCATGCCATTGGCACATGCCAACACGATTGGTAGCTTTTCTTACGGTAGTGGCCCTAATGTTGAGCATTCCATTGGCACATGCCAACACGCTCATTGTAGCTTCTCTTACCAAGTCGCGGCCTAATGGTAAGGCATGCCATTGACACATCTTGAAACCATTAGTCACGGTGAGTTTTTTACCGGAGTCATAGCCCTAATGGTAGGCGTGCCATTGGCACATGCCAACACGCATCGGGCCGGTAGCTTTTCTTACCATGACGTGGCCTAATGGTAGGAGCATGCCATTGGCACATGCCAACATGCATGTTGGTAGCTTTTCTTACCAGTCGTAGCCCTAATGGCGAGCATGCCATTGGCACATGCCAACATGCATTTGGTAGCTTTTCTTACCGGGACGTGGCCCTAATGGCCAGCATGCCATTGGCACATGCCAACATGCATTTACGGTAGCTTTTCTTACTGAGGATGTAGCCCTAATGGCCATGCGTGCCATTGACACATGCCAAACACGCATGTTGGTAGCCTAACTTTGCAAGCCGGTGCAACCTAGGCCAACTTGGCTGCACGTGCCATTGACACATGCCAAAACCCCGTCACTGGTATCCTAACTTGCAAACCGTGCAACCTACCACCAAGGCATTCCACACACGCCATTGGCACATGCCCTGCGCCACTAGCAGCTGGGCATTGCCACTTACACTCAACGTACACAATGGGGCTTTGACACATCCTAAAATCAATGTTGGAAGAAGAATATACCCTTTATGAAGACATAACCGTATGGTGTTCTGCGGGCTAATCGAACGTGTTTTATTTTCATCTTCACCACCGGTTAACAAAATTCGCACGAAACTCTGGTGATTCTTAGAGGGCGGGCGAGGGTTTGGCAAAGAATTCATCATCCTTGTTTGGTTTGGAACTATGAATATCCTTGAAGCGAAATTTTGTTCGAGGTAACATCTTGTCGGTTTATTCATAACAATTTGGTAACAAGATATACATGCAAAACAAACGGAGAAAGACGAAATTATCTCCACGACACATAACCGCACCCAACAAAAGGAAAACTTGAAAAAAAAAAAAAAAGGTGTATTCTCTACGGGTTCAAATCGTATTTTCTTGGTCCAGAAACTCATATATGCAATATTTCCTATGGGTTCGAAGTCATGAAGCACATATACAATATTCTTCTTAGATTCATATCTGGTATTCTCTACGGGTTCAAAATCGCACACATGGTGATTTTCTTGGTTCAAAATTATATACGCAAAGTATTTTATGCGGGCTCAAGTGCGTATGCGGTATCCTTCTTCGGGTTCAAAACTATATACGCGGTATTTTCTACGGGCTCGAATATGCGTCCATGGTATCCTTCTTCGGGTTCAAAAATATATATGGAGCATTTTTTCTACGGGTTCGAATCATATATGCGATATTTCCTTGGGTTCATACATACAATATTTTCTACAAGAAGCACGCCAAGAAATCATATGCGCGAAATATCATCGCATGAAGATTACTCTTAGGGTTTACCTACATGAAAAAGGGAAACAAATACTTGGAAGACATGGAGGCCGATTTTCTTTGGGACTCGCCGCTAGTATGAAAAGATGAAAGAACAACGTGCAAGATGAGAGAAAGGGATTTTATATATGGGCGTAGAAGATTCCGAAATAAGGAAGGACTTCCTTTACAAAAAATCGTGCGGGCGCAAGGGCGCCTTAACTTCCCAACGTCGCCCAAGTTGCACCCAGGGTCCCACCAATTGCACCAACTCCCCAGACCGCCCAAGCCACACCCGGTCTCACCAATTGTGCCAACTTCCCAATGACCGCCAAGTCGCGCCCGGACTAGCACACTCAGCTTCCCACCTTGCCTTGGGTCCCACCAACTAGCACGCTCGGTTCCCAACTCGCCAACTTCTCAATGCCTGACTTCCTATCTCGAATGATGTTGACTCCCCAACCGTGACAACCTCCAGGTTTAGCAAAGCGCTGCCGGAGGCAAGGATTCCAAATCCTATTTATAAAAGGTCGACAAGCCTCCTCAAATTTCCTTACGATTCTTGTTGATAGTTTGTCACCATCTTATGCTTACCTCACCAACAAAGCTCTTGTTCCGAGTTAAACGGGGATAATGTTGATGGTGGTTTTTAGAAAAGGGCAAAATCAGAAACTTTCTAATAACCTAATGTCACCTAGCGACATTTATTAGAACATTCAATGCATGTAGTCGGTATTAATTAATAGGGGTATTTTTCAAATTAGGTTACTGACGAACAAAACCCTAATTCCCCTCCGTGCCAATGGCAAATCATGCCACCCACACCCTGACTTAAGCCAGTTGCGCCATGCAAACGCACTCGCTCTTGGCCCTAGCTAATCTAGTCACACCAAACGCGCCAAAGCATGCCAACCATGCTAGCCCAGGACCTCTGTGCCAATGGCAAATCATGCTGACCACACCTAGCCCAAGCTAGCCGCGCGCCATGCCAAACGTGCGGCTGCCTTGGCCCTAGCTATGTTAGTCACACCAAAACACCTAAGCATGCCAACCATGCTAGTCGCACCTCCGTGCCAATGGCAAATCATGCCATCCGCACCTAGCCCAAGCCTAGCCGCGCCATGCCAAACGCTCGCTCTGGCCACCAGCCATGCTAGTCACACCAAACGCGCCAAAGCATGCCAACCATGCTAGTCGCACTCAGATGCCAATGGCAAATCATCATCGACCACACCTAGCCCAAGCTGGCACGCTAAAACGCCAAACACACTCTTGCCTTGGCCCTAAACATCTTCACACTCAAACGCGCTAAAGCATGCCAACCATGCTAACCTGCCTCCGCATTAATGGCAATCATGCCCACCACACCTAGCCCAAGCCAGCCGCACAACGACTCTTCCGCCCTTAGCTATGTTAATCATACCAAACGGCCAAAGCATGCCAACCATGCTAGCCGCACCTCCGAATTAACGATGGAAGTCAACATCATAGCCAGTTGCCAACGGTGACCTAAGCTACTGGGGGTCGGACCACCAAGCCAAACACCCTTACCGCCCTAGCCGCAGCCTACCCCATTTTGGTCAGTCGCTCAACCAAACACCCTTACCTTCACCCTAGCCGCGCCATATGCAGTCTCTAATGCCCGAGCATGCCATTGGCACGTGCCAACACGCTCAACTTGTAGATTTTCTTACCAAGCCGTGGCCCTAATGGACAAGCATGCCATTGGCACATGCCAACACGCATCGCTGGTAGATTTTCTTACCAGGCCATGGCCCTAATGGCCGATCATGCCATTGGCACATGCAAACACGCTCGCTGATAGCTTTTCTTACCAAGCCGTGGCCCTAATGGCCAAGCATGCCATTGGCACATTCCAACACGCATCGCTCGTAGCTTTTCTTACCAGGTCGTGGCCCTAATGGCCGAGCATGCCATTGACACATGCCAACACGCTCGCTGGTAGCTTTTCTTACCAAGCTGTGGCCCTAATGGCCGAGCATGCCATTGACACATGACGACACGCATCGCTGGTAGCTTTTCTTACCAGGTCGTAGCCCTAATGGCCGAGCATGCTATTGGCACATGCCAACACACATCACTGGTAGCTTTTCTTACCAGGACGTGGCCCTAATGGCCGAGCATGCCATTGGCGGATGCCAACATGCATCGCTGGTAGCTTTTCTTACCAGGTCGTAGCCTTAATGGCCGAGCATGCCATTGGCACATGCCAACACGCATCGCTGGTAGCTTTTCTTACCAGAACGTGGCCCTAATGGCCGAGCATGCCATTGGCACATGCCAACATGCATTACGGTAGCTTTTTGCCAGGCGTAACCTAATGTCCATCGTGCCATTGACACATGCCAAACACGCACCCTCGTGGTAGCTTTTCTTACCAAGTCATGGTTCTAATGGCCAGAGCATGCCATTGACATGCAAACACGCGCTCCGATAGCTTTTCTTACCAAGCCGGTGGCTCACTAATGGCCAAGTATGCCACTTGGCACATTCAACGGGCATCGCTCGTAGCTTTTCTTACCAAGTCGTGGCCCTAATGGCCGAGCATGCCATGGCACATGCCAACACGTCATTGGTAGATTTTTCTTACCAAGTCGTGGCCCTAATGGCCGAGCATGCCATTGACACATGATGACACGCATCGATGGTAGCTTTTCTTACCGGTCGTAGCCCTAATGGCGAGCATGCTATTGGCACATGCCAACACACATCCTTTGGTAGCTTTTTTACCGGGACGTGGCCACGCCGAGAGCATGCCATTGGCGGATGCCAACATGCATCGCTGGTAGCTTTTCTTACCAGGTCGTAGCCTTAATGGCCGAGCATGCCATTGGCACATGCCAACACGCATCGCTGGTAGCTTTTCTTACCAGAACGTGGCCCTAATGGCCGAGCATGCCATTGGCACATGACAACATGCATTGCTGGTAGCTTTTTTTACCAGGACGTAACCCTAATGTCCATGCGTGCCATTGACACATGCCAAACACGCACGCTGGTAGCTTTTCTTACCAAGCTGTGGCCCTAATGGCCGAACATGCCATTGACACATGCCGACACGCATCGCTGGTAGCTTTTCTTACCAGGTCCTAGCCCTAATGGCCGAGCATGCTATTGGCACATGCCAACACGCATCGCTGGTAGATTTTCTTACCAGGACGTGGCCCTAATGGCCGAGCATGCCATTGGCGGATGCCAACATGCATTGGTGGTAGCTTTTTCTTACCGTGTCGTAGCCTTAATGGGAATGCCATTGGCACATGCCAACACGATCATCGGTAGCTTTCTTACCAGAACGTGGCCCTAATGGCGGAAAGCATGCCATTGGCACATGCCAACATGCATTCTTGATAGCTTTTCTTACCGAACGTAACCACTAATGTCCATCGTGCCATTGACACATGCCAAACACGCACATTTGGTAGCCTAACTTGCAAGCCGTGCAACTAGGCCAACTTGACGTACGTCTGCCATTGACACATGCCAAAACCCACGCTCAGTATCCTAACCAAACCGTGCAACCTACCACCAAGGCATTCCGCAGACATAATGGAACATGCCACACACTCCACTAGCGGCTCGCATTGCCACTTACACTCAACGCATACAACCTACCACCCGAGGAATTCGTGACATGCCACACACGCCACTAGCAGCTCCGACATTGCCACTTGCACTCAAGGTGCAGCCCTCAACAAAGGCATTCTACACATGCCATTGGCACATGCCACACGCGCCACTAGCGCGCCTACTTGCACTCAAGGTGCAACCAACACTCGAGACATCAACACAAACCGGGATGCTTCCAGGGTCTTGGTTTGGCGGTCTGAAGATGCGCGTACACTACGCTCACATTAAGAAACCGTGAATAGGAATAAAGCGGTCAAATAAATGAGGAAATAATGGTGAAAACGTTTTCACCCATAAACACCATGTGGTTACCACCTCCTCCCATTATTTCACCCTTTACTCTCTTCCTTCATGAGGCCAAGGTAACGTTTCAATCTCGACTTGTATAAATAGGTCTTACCTATTTCCACCAGGACAACAAGTCCTTGGCCAGAGAAAACACAACACTCTCGTGAAAAGGAAACTTTGAAAGCTCTCAAAAAAATCTTTCATCTCTTGCAAGCTTCCGAAGCTTTCACTTTCTCGATACAAGTCGAGACACTACTCTCCTTAATTATTCCGGTCTCAAACACCTTTCTTTGCTTCCCTCCCCAATTCAACCCTTCTCCTCCACTTTGCGACCGAAGCAAGTCCAGAACGACCATTTTCGGGTTTAGGGCCAGACTTGTACAGATTGATCTCTCGAATCTATAAAGTTCTCACATACAAGACATTTGTTTATGGTTTAAACTAGTTTCTCACTCACCTACCGAATTTACCGAAATCGGCGGAAATGATTTTTACCTATAAACAGACGTATATCACCCTTACGATTACGGAACCTTGGTTGATCATCTGATGATGCAGACGCATGTATGTATGTACCATCAAGTGCTCTCACAGCATCCTCCCATGTTACCATAACACATCATATAAAGTCAAAATATAATATCATAAGAAATAAATAAAAAAACAACCATACAAGTATAGTTACCTCAAAAAAATGATGCCAAGAGCGAGGGCAACTACTGACTGAAGGTGAAGATTTTCGATTGGAAGGTTCTAATAGATCTTCTTGTAGTTTAATTACGGTGTCTAATACATCATTAAAACAACGACTAACTGTTTTTCCTGAACGCATAAAATCGAACGCGGTGTGTCGGTTTTAGAGTCATGGCAAATAACAAGGAGGAACATTGCAACTTTCTCTTCAACTTTTATATATTTTGAGGCGCACAAGCCCTTCGCAACTAAGTTCTCACACAATTTAAAAAAAGGGGCTTTGTACATTCTCAATTCATTGTGGCAGTGCCTATCAGCCCCCTTATATAATCTTGCTAAGAAACATTCTCTTTGAATATTTAGATCCACTAGTGGTTCATCTGCAATAGTCAAAGGAAGCTTTTCCATTTCCAAGCAAACTCCAAAAACAACCATACATACTACATAAAGTATTTCTTCTTCATCATCTCTACTATCATGCCAGTCCACCATGCTAAAACTGATGGACAAGCATATAAATTATACACAAGTCACCAACAGTACTACAATATTTAGTAAATATAACACAAATTAATCATTAACTATGACCATTCACAAATCATTAACGATTACTTTATTTGCAGCATAGTCATAAATTATTTCCTAAACCAAAATTAGGTTCAATGAAGTGGACCAAAACATCCACATACATATTATCAATTAAACAACCTCAACAATAGCATCCACTCAGTAAAACAAGTATTCATATAATTTGACTACCCAAAAATCATAACACTGCCAGATATGAAATGAGGAATTTTACCAAACATTATGCATGCACTTTCCTTTTCACTTGTACTGTATTTTCTAATAATTTAGTCATACATTTTTCAGGTGACGAGTCGGCTCAAAACAAGTAGCTCGGACTCAAGTTTTTACAGCAAAACAAATCAAATTGATCATGAAAACTTATTTATTCATAAATGTTTAGTTCAGAAACATGAAATGGTTCAGAAACATGAAATTGAACATGAAAACTTTTTTACCCTAGATATAGAAACCCAAAAGATACATATATATTTAGTAATCCTAATTTTTGGTTCAAAATAAATCTAGGGTTTGTAAATCCATCAAAAAGATGATGAAGATGATGAAAACAACTACATGAGAGAAAAAACAGATTTGAAACTTAACAATAATAAATGATGCGAACATGGAAAGATTAGGGAAAATTACCTTATCTGAGCTCCTGGATTTTTGTCTCAAATGAATTGAGCTTTCGAGTTGGGAAGAAAAATGAAGAAGGAGATATCGGATATTTACAAAAGTACTTGATAAACTTTGTTTCCCAAATCAAGTGACTCTAAACCACGTAGTGCGTTTATATTTAGATATAACGCTCACTTATAGATTAAAGCAATCGGCGGATCTCAGTATACATTATAAGTGATTATTTGATTTGGAGGGATAGACAAGTAAGTTATTTTTCCTTGCATATTCACAAGCAAGTTCCTGATTTGGAATTGTAGCTATCTATGTCGATGGTACAAGCATGATGGGTACTCTTGATGTAATAAGAGACCTTAAAAGCTATTTGAAATCCTAATTTGAGATGAAAAACTGGGAAAGCTTTGATAGAATACCTGAACTTGTGGTATATTATCCCACCGGTTTTCATTTGTCTAAAGTTGTTAGAAATTTAACAAAGACATGCATCCCGATAGCACTCCCATGATTAGTCGAGGTTCAAATGTAAGTAAGTGACCATTTTCATTGAAGGAAGATGATTTAAGATGTGTTGGGAGATGAAATTCCCATATCTAAGTACAATAGACGCATTGCTGTACTTTAGTATAATAATGGACTCGATAAAATTTTGCATTCTCAGGGAACTTGTTAGCTAGAAATAACTCAGCGCCAACGCAACGTCATTGGAATAGTATAGTAAATGTAATCATGTACTTAAAAGTAACCATTGACATAAATTTGTTTTATCCCTACAAAGACATAAAAAAGAATGCTAATGAAAGGGCAATCCGAAGGTTGTTGATTATGAAAGAACAATAATCTCTTCTCCAACGAAAGTAATCAGAGGGAGATATGATAGACTATTTTCTAAGTCATTACCGATATTCAGTTTCGAAAAGTACATGACTAAAGGAACTGTCTGGAATAACTCGAAAGTAATCAGGGGGAGATGCTTAGACATCGGGGGAGGATCCAAGGATATGATGTCGACATAATTTACTTCGAAATTGAAGTCGCTGTTGTACTCTTTTTTTTCCCTTCGATCGAATAGTTTTTCCCAAAGGGTTTTGTTACTCGACAAGGTTTTTAGACAGACAATACTAAAAGCATCGAGTATGTTGAACGTTGAAGGCATAAAGATCGCGTTGATATTATTGAAAATATCTGAATCAAAGAAATGAAACACGATAGTCCGTTAAGCAACATAACTTCCAGAATCAACAACATTGTTCTATAAACATCCAAGTCACCAAAGTAAAGTGTGATAAAATCCTTTTGACTGCATTAGACTAATGAAAATTGTCTGGAATCAGGGGGGAGCATCTAATGGTGTGTTGAGCTCTTTTCCTTCACCGAGGTTACTTTTTCCCACAAGGTTTTGTTGCTGGGCAAGGGTTTTAATGAGACAACAACAAACACCGGGAAGTAATTTCCCAACTAAGGCCATTCACTTTTCCAAAAGGATTTTCGCATTTTAGAGTTGTGAAGCAACTAGTCAACTCAACGGAACAAAGTGATCATCCAGCATGAGATCATCTTTACTTGCATCTGTCACGTTGTACTCTTTTCCCTTCGTCAAGGTTTTATCCTACTGGGTTTTCCTTGTCAAGGTTTTAATGAGGGAACATATTCGAGTCCAAGTATGTTCTAAGTTTATTTAATATTGTACTCTTTTTCTTTAGTTCGGTTTTGTCCTCCGGGTTTTTGCATGAAGTTTTAATGGTAATTAATCAGACTCATCGATCTTTTAAAGATCTTATTACATGTGATGAACTATATGTAAAAATACGAGACAACATGTGAAGAGTTTGTACCAAGGTTTTATCCCACTGGCTTTCCTTGTCAAAGTTTTAATGAGGCAATTCATTTCGCACAAGTTCGTCAGGAGAGGACAATATTTGAAGAACTATATTGAAGCCTAAATGTGCGGTAATCGCATATGAAGTTATCTTTGACCGCACAAGGGGGGAGTGTTGTAGGCTTGAAAGCCCATGGGTGTCTTGACTCCAATATAGTATCTAGGGTTTAGTCGATTGTATATAAAGGACTATATCTATGTAACACAGACTAACTCTAATCAATTGAATCTTCTCCTCCCTCTTTATCTTTCTGTATTATCACTGCAAAAAATGCAAAATTTTATGGCATGACTCCGCAAATAATGCACCCAAATCTATTCAAATAATGCACC